>JACDOX010000028.1:4268918-4525177 GCA_014549065.1 Cardinalis cardinalis
AAAAACAAGTAGGAAAATATAACCAACCAACCACATAGCCCCAAGGAAACACAGGGAGCTCTTCATCCATTCCGTGGATGAAGCAGACTATATGTACACTTCAAATCTACAGTTAAGGCTCAATTATGCTAATGATCTTTTCCAACCTGAATAATTCTTTTCACTTAATATATGCTAAATAGCCATTTCTAATATAGATAACATTAAATTAACACACTAACATTAGTCCCTGGAGAAGAGGGGGGCAGATGTTCCACTACCTACTGTCTTACAGATGTTTTATACATTTTCTGGAGTGAGAATAAAATAATACAACAATGATCTGGTCTCATATCATGGCTGTTAATAACTGCACAYAAGACAGACAGATGTACTTTTAATTTGGGATCAAAAGATCCACAAAGTTTTTCTCTCCTAGATTATTYTTCTTGAATGACAGCAGACTCAATCAGGATAAATGCCTCCAAAATATAGTCAGCCTGAAAGTGCTAAATCCATGGGCAATTCAYAAATGCCAAATCCCTTTTTTCATTTCACTCTTATGAGGCTGCAAAACTGGATAAGGAAATTATTTTATATGTCTTGTTTTCTCCCTCCCTTGCCTTTTTTGATAACTACTTTGTGACGTAAGATTTCACAGGACAGGAATAGGAAAACTGGTGGATACTCATTTTTCTGCTCTCCTCTATGYGTTTATTGCTTGGGATTATCAGCAATGGTTTTCTTCTTGAATTTACCATCAAGGAARCAGGAAAAAATCTAAGATGAAAGGGAACAGTAGAAGAAAGGASTCATTGTAATGCCTCAATTATGGAAGAATATACACCCTTATAYATTAATTGAGCTCAACACTAGTCATGACACCTCTCTCAGTCCTTCACAGACAGCTCTGCCAGAGGAAGAAGACACAGATTAAATACATTCCCTGCACTGAGTTCCTTCTCACCTACCTGGCCTGCCTCTCCAGCATAGTGCAAGTGTTTTAATGAGAAAAACCACTCCTGATGTCAGCACACATTCTTATTATTCCCTGTCATTCTTCAGAGCCATTCCCCGAAACAGTGCAAGTGACAGCAGCTTCTTAGAAGACGGGCCCCACAACCTTCCCCACCACACAAAACTTGTAACATATTGATCCCCATGGACTTGTATGGTCTCCCTGGAAATGTGACACATCAATCTATTTCTCCTMTACAGGCAGTTGTGCTACAGCACCATGGAACTTGGGCGTTTTAATCAGATTAAAAATGAAAAGTTAAAAAAGAAAGCCAAAAGTATTTCAAACATAGCTATTTCTTTTGGCTGAGCTCTTAACTGTGTGGAAAATATCCCACTCCCATTGTAATATTCAGATGACAGCCAGGACAGCCACATCATTGTAATTTTCTGGAGTGGAATAGAATTGATAAATAGTTCAGGGAAAAAAATAAAATAATAATTTCAGACCTGCATGTAATTTGATTTATTTTCCCAGACAGATTTACATAGGCATTACCCATAGCAGTGAAATAAAAATTCACATCCCAGAGGAGTTTCATGAAAATGCCAGCAGTGAACTACTGAAATCAAACTTTCATGGCAGTTTTCAGGAATACACTGATTGTAGAAGAATATGAGTGAACATAAGTTTTGCCTTTAACAGGTCATGTAAACAAAGTGAAGAGCTGTTGAAGTGTACTAGCTGTAAATACTGTGTTTAAACCACATATTCCTGGACAGGTGATAGCTCTTTCATAAATGAGTGAAAGATCTTGCCATGCAGGTTTCTGAATTCCAGACTGCTTTAAAGTATATTTTAACATGTATCATTCTGGAAGAACAGAATGAAATTCACTCCTCATCTGAAGATCATTTTAGCTGCAATGTCTTACAGACTAAAAAATGTGCAAGTAAAAATTAAATAAAGAGGCCCAAAACAAAAGACAAAAAAAAAAAAAAAAACCTCTCACCAAAATAAAACTCAAAAAATCTGCAGAACAATCTGAATCCATGTGGAGCCAGGCCCATCATCTTTAAAACAAGACATTTGGTGGAGTTTGGCAGGCAAACAAAACAAACACAAGTCTGGCAAAAGTAGCTCACTTGGGAGAATAAGGAATAAAATATGACTGCTCATTCTGGTAGAGCTGGGGAGAGGAATGGTTATGGCATGTGAATTTTGGAACTGACCCATAGAGCTGGGTAAAAATGAAAACATTTGGRGACATGAAATGGAATGCATTAAAATAAGTAAGAGAAAGATATGCTCAAGTCAAATTGGGTTCTGCTAAGTGAAAAAGTTACTTCCATCTGRCCCAATGATGGAAAGATGCCTGTGTGTTTAAGACTCACAGTTCAGAATTATGAAGAAAGAGTCAAGTGATGGAGCTATGCATCAAATCAAGACCCTTTCCTCAATTCAATATCTCTGAAAGGGAATGCAAGGAAGCACTGGTAAATAGCATAAATTTGTGCGCATTTTGAATCCTGAGAAGGGTCAAAATGAAATCATAAATATTGAATCACAGAATCACAAAATTCTCCAATGCATTGTTTCAAGAAAAAAGATAAGAGAAGAAGAAGAAAACAAACCATTCCACAAGGTGTTTGACCACATCATTAAGCAAAGGTCACTTTTTTTCTCTTGATGGAAGGATAGGCAGAAGATACAATTACTGTTACACAGACACATCCAAATCATTCAGATTTTCCTCTGCAGTTTCCTACCAGCCTAATTAGTGTTGACTTCTGCCCACCATTAGCGCCTGAATAAATGACTTTGGGTAGTATGAACTACAAAATTGACATTTGTGAACTCTCCCTTTATTATTACTGGACCTAATTCTGCAAAGACTGAAGGGTGTGTATTCTCAGGTTCAGTGGGATTTGTGAAAATACTATTGATCACTCTCCTGTATATGAACCTAAAAGCCAAAGAATGATGAATTTGGAAAAAATCCACACTCGAGTACTAACGTAAAATGAGAAGTGGTTACAGGAATGTCTACAAAATTTAATACAGATACCTTTACAGCCACAAGCTGTACTAGATCCTGCAGCATATACCAGAATTTTAATCTTCACTAGAGACTGCCTGTTCAACAACTTACATTTTTCACTTCGATAATGTTTTATTTTTTTGTTTAATAAATTAAAACAACAATTTAAATTTAGAATTAGTTCTAAAATAATAACAACTATTTTTTGAGCAACTAGGGATGCAAATAATTTGGGTAAGTAAAACTATTTAAATTACTTTTTTCTTTTAAGAACAGCTCTCTCTGATCATATTTCTGATGGGATGAAAATTTAAGTGAAATTCTTTCCAAGCACAAATTCTAATTTCTCAGTTAACACAAGCTYGTGGATACCATCTCACAAGAGATGGGCACCTTTACTACGTAGCTATTCTCAATTTTAAGCATGCTGAATAATTTATTCTGTTTATACCTATTTTTTTAATTTGGAGTACTATAAGAGAAACAATAGGAAACAAATAAAAATGTGTCATATGCAACCTTGAAATCCAGTCCCAAATCAAAAAAATATTTTAAAGAGTGAAAAAAATTTAATTCTACATAGAACAGAGTAACAAGTGAAATATTTCAGCTCTGGAAAAGGGTTATTTTTAATTGAAAGGAATTAGCAACCATTGGACAAAAACCAAAATGGTGTTAGAAAAGAAATTCAAACAAGGGGCATTAATGGTGACTGACCAAAGTGTTAAAAATCCATGCAGTGTTTCTGTGTGGCCAAAGAAATAATCCTGAATATTTGGCACATGTAACMAAAAAAAGTGCCAACCTGGAAAAAAGCAGCTGATAACATGATGGAAGAAAAGGCTGATGATCTTCCCACAGACTCCTGTGGCCTTGTTTTGTCACAGAAGTGGCAGGTTGTTATAATGAATATTGATTCAATACTGTATTAAAAAAAAAAAGAAACCCTACTCACTCCCCCAACCTCATTTCCCATCCCCAAAAAATAATGTTCTTTCTACACCACCAAGGCAAAGAAAACAGGTCTCCAGATATCTGAAGGATTTTTGCCCAGGGCTTTTTTAGCCCTAGGYCTCTTTCTTACAAGCCCTCTGCTCTTACAGATTCCCCCACCACTTGCTCATTTCAGGAAAAACAAAAATGGGCACATGCATGTCCCTGTGTTTTGTTTTCCTCTATATTTTCTAATTTTTTTATTACTTCATGCCAACAGTGGTTAGTAGAAATACGACTAATAATAATGCTCTTTCCWGAAATTAGAGTGATATATAATTGTACTAATTTAATGTTGCTTCCTACAGAGAGTTTTCATTTTTTACTTAATGGAAACATCAATGTTAAACTATTTTATCCCCTTTTATATGATATACTGCAGAAAAATCACTGTGTCTGAACATCAGTTATTCATTTTAAAAACCATTGACACAAACCCTTGCAAGGAAAACAAAGGCAGAAATTCAGTCTAGACTCTGGTTTGTGATTATCTGTAAGCTAGAGTAATGGACATTTTGGCTTGAAATAATAAACTCATTGGAAATGAAACACTAGAATAGCTGATGATGAGGAGGTTMATTGGCACTGCTCTGGAAAGAAACTCTGCATAAGCATGAAGGGCAGTTTAGCTAATGCACATTATTAGAATGAGTAAATGAAATCAGGAATCACATATCTCTGAAGTAAAACTTGGAGTCAAACAACACTCACACAGCTAATTAGTAAATGTATATCTGTAAGTATTTAAGCCCATGCAAACTGCTGAAAATTAGGGACACAAAACATTTGGTGCCAGCAGCWAACAATGCTCTCTTTCACCCAGCCAATGGATGCAGCAGTGAATGCTCAACACTAAAAAGCAGCAGCTGCCTCCTGTGACCAAGGCACTGGCAGATCCTCCACTGGTTTGGACCGATGCTAACCCAGCAATTTTGCAATCTGCATCTCTTATCCTTCCATGCCCAACATCCCAGTCATTTGTGGGGTGTCAAACAAGATCCTTTTGTGGCATCAGCTGAGATCTGGACTGAGCTGATCAAAAACCCTAAGGCCTTGATAAAGACAGAGGAGTAGAAATAGAATTGGGTGTGGTCACAATAAAAAACCTTTCCAAAAGATTATAGGAGGAAAGTTGTTAGCACTATAACACAGCTCACTTCCATCTCCTTACTTAGAGACTATCCTGCTTTCAGAAATTTGTTTTGCATAAAGGAAGGTAGGTCAACTCCTTTGAARAAAACTCAATATACACAGTGATATTAACGTAGGGTCCCGATACATTTATGGTACAATATTTAAAACTAATGTCTTTGTGAAATTACCTGTTTTCCTATGTGTTTAGAAGATGACACTTAGACAAGTTTAAGGAACTTGTGTTCTCCTGTCTCATTACAGGGCCTCCGCACATCAGCACTGAAATCAGGAAAGAAATTCAAWTTTTTTTTATTATTTTAGCACTTCACAATGCTATGCTTTTATATTCTAAAACATGAGGGAAGTGACATAAAGAGTAAATTTTAAGTTGTATTTCTTTGGTTAAAAAAATAAATCTTTTCTGATTTTCTAAGCAATGCTGTACTTTCATTTCTATGTATATGACAATGAAATTGTCAGAAAACCATCTGGGTATGATTTACCTAATTTTTTACTGTGTTTACTGATTTTAAAGAAATGAAAAATGTTGCCTTTAAATGAAAATATAATTAATCCAGAACCAAACATCCAGGAGCCAAAACCAAAGTAAGCTTCAGAAAGGGATGACTTAGAACTGACAGTAYAGAATCATCCAGATACATTTAATTTGCTTCCCAACAAACTAGCTCTAAATGTAAAAGACAGAAGCCATTCAGGTGAGAGCTAGAGCCTACAAGCAGATATACTGTAGAATGTGAACTGCACATCTGGAGTTGGGAACTATTCCCAATCCATTCCAGCATGGCAGGAGAAATCTGGGCAGGGTCTACCAAGGTCCTCTTTCTTTCCCAGGATGGATGAAGGAGCAAAATGAGAAGCTAACCCTTGGAAAAGTTTGTAGCCAGCATATTTGCTGAGCCATTGGTGTCCTGCCCAGAGCTTAGATGGGGACACCAGCATAAAATAGCTCTGACACAGCCCAGCATCAGCATCACTGCCTTGTCTCCAGCTTTGGAGCTCCTCCCATGGAGCAGCACTGCCCAGTAGCATTTAAATGCTTCATTCACAAGTAAAGCAAGGAGACAGGTCCACATTTCTCCTACTAGAATATAAGAAGTTTTGCACCACTGCCTCYAGACAACGTTTGGTCAAAGTTTTGTAACTGTTTTCTTGGGACTTTTGTAGCACCTCAGCTCCAACTGTCTGTGAATCAGCTGTTTCATGACCTATTTTCCATATGCACATGTATTTTCCCTTATCTCCCTTTTTCTGTAACACAGCAGTGTGCACTAAAACTAAGGAATGCAACTCCTCTTKAAGCCTTTGTGTTTCTAGTGTTTCATCCACAAAAAAATTCAAGCAGGCAATAAACTTTCCTCCCTCTGTGCCATTACTTGTAATGGTAATCTGTTCAAGAAATTGTCTGCTGCTGCTGAAATCACAATAACCATCTCATTTGCAGCAAGGCAGTCATATTCAAACATAAAATGCAGTAGAATGCAACCTCTTGAGACAGTACTATATTAAAGTTACTAATAAAGGCCCCAACTCTTTTTCCATTAAAAGTAGAGTGACTTTCCACTCAATTCAATGCAATTTGAATTGGGTCTAAATTATTCTTTTTAAACATTAGGTCAAACTTTCAACATGTGCCCTGGGAGAAGCCTAGTAATTCTAACTTGGGTCTCCTTTCTGTTGGGCATTAACTGGTTTTACATTATATTCATCTCAAAAGAATTTCACTGCATGGTTATAAACAATTTTTTTTCCAAAACATAAAGAAAACATTATAATCAAGAAAAAGTGAGCAACTATAGAAACCTGTACAGTTTTGAATCTTTACTTGATTTTCTTGTTTTGGTCAGGTTAAAGTAAATCAAAACATCTAATAAATTCAGCAGTTTATGGCTCTTTCTTTCCCCTTCCTTTTGAAGCAATTGAAAAACAATTGAATGCTTTTAGAAAAGAGGGTACCTCATAATCCAATATCAAGATTTTTGGTAAAGTGCTGCAGTGTCATCCTAGGTTGTCACTGTCATATTTTCTGAAAAATCTCTTTGCCCAGGATTTTCTCCTGGGAAGCTGAGATGCTTCAGAGAAAAATGAAAACAATAATTATATGATTTGCTTCTCTTGTGTTTTGTTGCTTTGGAATGTGTTTGGGTATTGTTTACCAACAGGTGTTTATTTCATTGGTTTCTGCTGTGAATTGTTTTGACTTAATGGCCAGTCATGGCCAAGCTGTGTGGGAYGCTGAAGAGGGAGTCACGAGTTTTCATTACTATTTTCTAGCCCTCTGTCTGTATCCTTTCTGTATTCTTTAATATAGTTTAGTATAGTATTCTTTAATATAATATAGGTCATAAAATAATAAATTAACCTTCTAAGTACATGGAATCAGATTCATCATTTCCTTCCAATGACGGGGGTCTCAGAGAATACCATACTAGGTTTTTTTAGAAAATTTCTGTCATAGTCAAAAAGTCATCACTTAATTCAGAAATCAGGCTTTGCTATACTTTGGCCATTCTACCTTCTGGAATGGTATCCTTCCATTGACATTCAGAAGGAAGATATTAAGTCAAAAAAACAGACATTCTTGCTTCAGACCATGAACTTCTATGCAAGGTRTAGATGTAGGTGCATAGAACTTCTGTCTTTAGAGAAGCTTCCTCTGACTGAGGACCTCCTCAACTGCACGTGGGCCAAAAATACAATGATGCTGATCCACAGAGGAAAAAGTGTACTTCACAAAGTCATGAAGTGGTTTTCTTTCTCAAGCTACACAGTGAGTCAAAAAGGAGATATTTGTTTAATGCTCACTTTGCTTCCCCATGTTTTTGCTTGAAACAATTATGCTGAGCTGTATCCATCAGCTTCAGCTCAGTGGGTCAGGGCACAAAATTTATTTCAGGAGGTTTCAGGTTCTGCTGACACACCATCTGATTTTCACTTCTGCCAGACAGTTTTTTTGTTCCCTTTATGCAAAGACTATTTGAAAGACAGGAAGAAATAAAATGCCTATAAAACCCATACACTTACAGAGAGCAAAAAAGAAAATAAAAGAGATGAGAATTTGTTCTTGCTGAGTGACTACAGAATGAATGCTAAATWTATGTGAAAGTCACTCTTGTCTTATAGAGGATATCAACAGGTCAAGAAAACATTAAGCAACTACAGCAGTGTTCCAAATAAAATTGAAGATACTGAAAGTTACCATACCCTGGACTTGAGGCAGAAGAACAAAGGCAGGCCTGTAGTCTTCACTTACAGAAGACAGAATGCATGACCTCCTAAGAGAACTAAATCARCAGATAAACAAATTCATTTTTAAACCTTGGAAACTCATAAATTCCGCTGCATAAAGCTTCTCTACTGTGACACCAAGGACAGCCTGCTGATTCTTCTCTGATTGCAGGTGGTAAATGTAGTTGGAAGTTACAGAAAAACAATTCCAGAATCTTTGTCTATCAACAGAAGGGTTTTTCACAATGCAAAACAAAAGGAAAGATGGTCTAGCCAAAAACATGGGGGAGAGAGTGATCACAAAAATCTTGGCTATAAGGGGCAGTCAACATAACTAAATGATTGAGAAGCTCTGTAGTAACATGTGCAAGTATTGTTGGGGGACACCGGATTCATCTATATTAGCATTTTAATGCTTTTTAATGCATTTTAATGCATTTTAATGCATTAAGTTTGTAATGAAAGGTTTTCATTGCACCTATCCTTGGTGTCACATGGTTTGTTCTCAAGCACACATCTTGCACACTTGAAGTACTTTATCTCCTGGCAGAACTCAGACTGAAGTCACACAGGAGATTTTATCCAGCACATCCAGGCTGTCTCTATCCTTTACAATACCAAGGCCATCCCACCCAGTCTCTCTCCCCTCTCAGGTTTATCTCCAACTGCATCATAGTCTCTTCATGCAGTCCAGCAATCCAACCACCAGTTCATCCTCCGTCCTTTGGTCAGCCAGAGCTCCTTTTGTGACCCTCATCCTTTCTTAGTTCTGTCCCCASTCCTGTTTAGCCATGCTAAAACATTGCATGCTAAACACAACATTTTATTTACCACTTAACTAATAATCACTCCTGTTCATGTCCCCAGCTCCTACCCCATCTGAAGTTTAATCCTCAATGTTTAATTCATATTGCTGCGCTAACTRATCATAACAGGATGCTCACTAGAAAACATGACAAGTAAATTCCTCGGTCTCAGTTCCTCTGGTTGTGCTGGTTTGACCTGTTCAAGTCAAAGCAGCAATTTCAAGGAAAGTCCCATCTTAAGGGAGCCAAACATGCAGTACRTATGTAATCTTTTGGAAATGCAGCTGCTAAAAAATCTAATAAACTTGACCAAGAATGTGTGAAATGCAATTTTTTTCAAATGTTCATAACTTTGCCAAATGTGGGTGGATTTTTACAGGCGTAGTAAAAAAGCATATCCAGGTTATAAATTTCAAATTCCTCCACTACACAAAGAAAAACCTAGATGCACAGAAAAAAAATGTACCTAGACATTTAATGTCAGCAAAAAACCCTAATATTGCAAGATCTTCACTGAAAGCCTGGCAGTTCCATCCAAACAGTAAACTGTCAATCTAAGATTTTCRAGTAATAATACAAAAATCAGCCCCAACCACACAGAATAAAAAACTTTTGCAATCCTCAGCCATAAACATGAAAATTTTCTATTAGAGGAACTGAAAAAGACTTTGATTTTTTTTTTATCCCTGAAGAAATGAAATTAAAATATATTTTAATTACAAACAGACACTTCACCGTATCCACCACACCATCTGATRCCATGCAAACTACATAGCTTTAGGAAAGGTCTGGGATTTTATGTTCTTTTTCACCTATTGATGCACATTATTRTCACATTAAATACAGTACCTAATAAAAACTAAAGAAGAAGAAATGAAAAATTAAAGAAGTCACAGATATTTGATGAGACAGGCAAGACAGTACAAATATTTTAAACAAGTCCTACAGTGAGAGCACAAATGGATTTTTACAAGTCCTCTGAGCTCTCCTTTGGGCAAAACACAAAGGCTGTGCTCCCTCCTTGGCTGGATAACCCCACAGACAACTGCCATGCTAATATTTCYCTAGGTTGTCCTTGTTGTAAAACCTATTGCTACTTATTAATGAACCCTACTGAAGGTCATCATCTCAAGAGGAAACAGACTCTAGAAGACGAGTGGAATCTTTTAAAGGATCGAGTTGTGTTGATGTAGAAATGAAAATGTTGTAGCTCCTTAGTGGCCCCATTAATAAAAAAAAGAGCCTACAATGAAGGACATCTTATAGGAAGTCCTTCTCTCCAGAATARATGGTGCTGTGTAGCACCAAAAGAACAAGCCCAACCACACCAACAGAAGGAGTTGCCATTTGATCAGTATTGCAGACACACTGTGTAAAAAATTTGCCTTACTGTGTAAAGATTAATTATCTTGTCGGTTTTGTTTTCTAATTAGATAATCCCAATAATTTATCCTGTTCTATTACTTTCAATATATTTTTACTGAGAAAACTGTTTACACAGATGCAAAGCAAGACTATAATTTAGCAAGAAACAGGCATCCTTCCTTTGCCTTACCCCTCACTGAAGCTGCCCTTCCTGTAGGAGGAACAGCCAAAATCCAAATAATTCAATTTCCCATACATGCAATTCCTATAGCTTCTAGGCAGGCCCACAGGCCATTTGGCTGATTTTTTTTTTCCTATTAAAAGCATAAATTCCAAAGGCCCCTCTAGGTTAAAATTTCTTTTTTCCTTAAACAAAAAGGTATTTCAAGCTTATGGAATATTTTTATCTGATCTCCAGTACGACCCAGGTAAAAGCAGTAGATCTTAAAAATGCCTCTGGGAAAAAAAAAAGACATGCAAGATTTATGTAAATAATCTGGACAAGCTCAGGCCTCTTTGGACAAACATTAAGTTAAAGATATGCCAATCCTAAGATTGGCATAGAGAGACCAGTGAAAATAACTGTTAGTAAACTGAACTGAAAGGGTTCAGTTGAGCTTTAATGGCAAAAGATTTGTTATGATCAATTACAGTGAAACCTGGAGGCATTTATGCTGAGGTTTATAATCATAACAGCAGCAGCTAGGAGGGAGCAATTAGTTAAGTAGGGGGAAAGTCAAGGTAAATGGTCTCTCCAGYGCTGCCTTTTGTACAGTGTTGCACAATAACAATTTTAATGCACAAATCCAACTTCTCTGTTTATGAATTAGAGTCTTGTCTTTGCCAGTCTTTCACTCCATGTGCTGCTAATCTTATATTCACTGCTACTGAGCACAGCCTGCATCAGAGGATATCTGGCTGCATTCCTAGTACATTGTAACAATAAATATTAACTCCCCTACTCCTCTAACTCCCACAAAATAACTCTGCATGAAATGTTTATATATGTTTATGACCAGCATTTATGAGAAATTAGGCTTTATTTGATAAAGTTCTGATATCCATCTAGAAAAACTAAGATAAAGTAGCATTCTGCCAGCTAGCACAACCAGTTAATTTCATTTAAAGAGAATTCTTGGCAYATTTTTCTTTGCTCAAGAGCTACAAGCTTACAATGAGCAAGTATATTTTCTGACATTAACTGTTTTGTCATATAGTAGAATCATAGAAAGGATTGGGTTGGAAGTGACCTCAGAGATGATCTACTTCCAATCCTTCTGCCATGGGAGAGGATTTCTTCCACTACATCAGGCTGCACCAACTCTGGTCTTGCACACATGTAGGTGCATCCACATCTTCTCTGGGCAACCTATTCCAGCACCTCACCATCATAGTAAAGATTTTCTTCTTCACATTTAATCTAAAGCTATTTTCTTTCAGTTCAAAGCCGCCATGTCCTAAGGATAAATGCCCTTGTAAACCTTCCTGTTCARATCTCTTGTAGGTCTGCTTTAGAAACTGTAGGGCTGCCACAAGGCCTCTCTGGAGCCTTCCCTCCTTCAGCCCAAACAACCCCAATTCTCTCAGTCTCTCTTCACAGGAGAGCAGTTCCAGCCYTCTGATCACCTTCARGRACTCTCTGAACTCACTCCAACAGGTTCACATCYTCCTTACGTCTGTGACCCCAGAASTGGACACAGAACTCCAGGTGGGGTTTCACAAAAGGAAGCAGAAGAGGAGAATCACCCCCCTCAACCTCCTGGCCACAYTSTTTGTGACACAGCCCAGGACACAGTTGGCTTTCAGGGCTGCGAGCGCCAACAGAAATATTAAACAGTTCCAGGGCCAGTACCAACACCTCAGGGATGTCACTTGATATATTTGGTTACCTCTACTCACAGACCTGTGCTGTTAGATAACCTTAACCTCCATCTGTCTACAAAGCCACATTTTCTCCCTTCATAGACTCACTTTTTTTGTAGGCTAAATTTCCCTCATTTCTCATTCGAGTAAATTCTTTGCCTGATCTGAAATAAAAAATAATGTAATTTTGAAAATTGCAAAACCTTTTAGTGACAGTCTCAACTGGGCAAAGCAGAAAATTTCATCTGAGAAATGAAATGCTTGACCAAGCCTACAAGAGCAGCACTATTACTTTTTAAGAAGACAAAGACAATGAGATCTTAAATTCAAGGTAATTTTATTGATCAAACCATTCTAAGAAAACAACTTGTGACTATTAGCAAGTCAGAAAGGGACTGATGGCCAACTCCTTATCCCTATTCTCTAGTTAAACTACTCAGAGTAAGATGTACAATAGCTATTTAGCTCAGGTAATAATAAACAGRAAGTTCTAAAAAAGAGGAAAATGCTCAAATGCACCTAAAAAAACCAATGTGACCTAAAGTATATTCACAATCACGGTATWTAACAGTACCATCGGACATCAGCTGACAATTCTGGGCAACTGTGCCCTGAAGAAGTAAAAGTTATTGTAATAGTATAACTGATTTTACTTAAACTAACATTATGTAAGGTTTACACAAAACCTTGAAAAGAGTAAAAATATAATAAACTGTGTTGGTAAGTAAAAAAGAAAGAGCCATTCACTTACTCTGAGACATTTTAGCAATGTGGYTTGTATTTAGCAGAAAAAGAGGAGATGAATATTTTTCAACTCTAGGAAACTAACATTCAGGTATCCAAGTCAAAGCTGGTCACCCTGAGCTCACCTASTCACTGGGGAAAGAAATCAGGCACTTGTAAAAGGTTAGCAGTCAGATTTGTCTTAACTTCTTACATAAGCATCTCCAGGGGCTGAGTGGCAGAAAGACAAAACCGATTGAATAGGGAGGCATTTATTTCAGATACTGCAAACAGGGAGTGGAGAGAAGYTCATCTTTTATATTAAACAGAAAATCTTAGGAATTCTTTTCTATACTCATAGATCAGCACCAGACACTCAACAGTCTTCTCTCAARGAAGGCCAGGAGTCATCATTTTGTTTCATGTTGAAGCTAGTTACCCTAGTTTTATCCAACAGTTTTCTCAGAGCATTATACCACAGATAACTTCAAATGTGATAAGTTCCTCATTTCAAGGGACACAAATTCCTCTTTTACAGGCATTGTCTGAATCTTGTGGCATARAGAAGTCTGGCCCAGGAGCTACCTCAGTTTCAAGTGCTCTTGCACAGTGGCTCTACTATGTGAACTGCTGGCACAAGAAGGCAGCAAACTTAGGCTTGAGTCTGTGGCCATCTGCAGGGGACATTTGGGTGAAAATGGGAAGGTTGGGTTTGCAGTCTCTGCAAGGACTGTTGGACACATCAGTAGCTGAAAATCACAAGTAAGAAATATTTCCTACCCAACAAAATTCTGAGGTTTTGAGTTAACAAATATCACAGTTGCATCATGTGTCACAAGCCCCTGAGGTCAGTGCCATGGGTGACTTATGCCTTAAGGACATGACTCTAAACATCAGGTCTCTGGAATATTATGAAGATTAACTTTAAAAGAACAAAGCAATCCACAAGCTCATCAAATAGATAAATTTCAACTAATGTGTTTCCCATATTCTCCTGTTTACTTCCATCATAACAATTACATTTTAAGCTTTTTGAAGGCTCAGTGACAGCCCCAGGTTTACTACTATGTTAATTTAGGACTTGGTCCAAAGACAACCTTAATAAGACTCCTTTCCAAGTGCATTGGAAGCATTTGTCTTGGTGAAACAGACTTTCTTCTCCACAGTCTCCCAAAGAATCACATTTTTGATCATGAGAATTCTCTTAACAAAAAAATACTATGATACTTGTACGATGAAAAACATACACATGCCAATCCTCCATGAAAAGCAGCCTGACTGCAAATCTGTAGTCTGCTCCCAGGCTTTCCAGAATTTCAGAATAACAAATTCCAACTGGCAGATTCTAGTTATGTGAATTACCATTGRGTAGGTAAAAAAGCAAGAAGTTAAAGCAACAGCAGAAGTGAAAGAGAATACGACTCCAAAATAAAAAGAGAGAAAAAAACCCCAAAACCCAGCACCCAAAAACATTGGCTCAAAAAATCTGTTCAACCAGCATGAGCAGACAACCTTGGAGAGCTGACAGGTTGCAAAGCAGATTGCTGGCACTGTGTTTTGACTTGCCACAGGAGAGAAATGACAACTAGAATACAACAGTCTTCTTGCAAATACTGCAAGCAAGGGTAAGATACTTGAAAATAGACTTTAGCAAGTCTCAAGGTGTAGTCGAGTCAGGCAGCAAAGCAGGAATACATTCAATACATTCTGAAGCCTCAATCTTCTCAAAACTTTATTTTACTTTTAAAAGGCATAAAGAAAGCTTACCTCAGATCACACACAGAATCTGACAAGCTGGAAGGGACCCACAAGTATCACTGGGTCCAACTCCTGGCCCTGCACAGCACCATCCCCAAGAGTCCCACATGTGTCCAAGAGCATTGTCCAAACGCTTCTTGAGCTCTGTCAGRCTGGTGCTGTGACCACTGCCCTGGGGATCCTGTTCAGAGCCCAGCCACCCTCTGGGGAAAAAACCTTTTCCCAATACTGAACCTAAACCTCTCTCCAGCACAACTTCAGGCCACTGCCTCAGGCTGTGTCACTGGTGACCACAGAGCAGAGATCAGGGTCTGTCTCTCCTCTTCCCCTCATGAGGAAGTTGTAACTGCAGTGAGGTCTCTCCAGTCTTCTCTTCTCCAGGCTGAACAGACCAAGCAACCTCAGCTGCTCCTCACACAGCTCTTCACCAACTTCATGGCCCTCAAAGAAAGGCTTCTCTGTAAGAAGATGGTTGTCTACATGTCTGTCTGGCAGAGTAGTAACTTATTTGGAAGTTTCAGTCATGGTGATCTTCATTTCACCCTCTCTGTTCCACCTCAAGAGTATTTCTTTCCCTCTAATTCCTAAACTGTACTGTGTTTAAAATAAGAAAAAATCACCAGACTTTTTACCAAGTCATGATAACAAAGTAGACTAGCAGGAATTAAACTGTTACAGCATGCACACATCATCTCAACAAGATGGTTTTAAGATGTTAGGACCTCATTTAAACACCAGTCAAAAATTCATTGTGTCCACCTAACAAACAGTTAGGTGTCACAGTTCATCAGCTGTGACAGTGTCCAAGCCATTGAGTTATTCCATTTTGGATCAGACAAGCGTGGTGTTTTCAAAGTATGTTTCTTCCTTATGGTACATATGTGGTAAGTACATGGAATTAGAAGAGGACCAGGCCACCCTGTGCTTCCAAATGAAGCTTTATGACAGTAAAACCTCCACTGACTTTATGGCCCATAGGATCTCTTATCACAGTGCCATAATAACAGTTAATGCCATAGTCTGTACTCCTGAGTCTGCTCCCAGTTTGTTCCTCAAGCCTCCAGTGCTGGCCTTTGCACTGCTCAATGACTTTAACTGCAGCAGAACTGCCCAGCCTCACAGCCTGGGGGATCTTATCTTCATCATCTTGAAGAGGTTTCCCTCCATCCCATTTCAGCCTAAAATATTAATATATTTAGGTAAGCTTTTTAATCAGAATTTATTATACTCATGCCAAAAACACAAAGTAAAAGCTGGTATGTCATMCAATCGCAGGGTTAAGTGCCTGTTTCCAGGACAAAAAGAAAGACAAGATTCCTACTATCCTACAATATTTTAATTTTCCAATGGAAAATAAAGAAAAATTAATAAAGGAAGGGGGAACAAATCCAGTGAGTAGAAAGGGAAAGACATAAATAAACTGACATTAGTGAAAATTCCACAAGTCCTTAAACTCATACACAAAGTGTGTGGTAATAATATATTTTCTTATGTTAATTTATGCACATAAATTTATGCATTCTTTATCACCTCAATCTCTGAAATATCTACAACCAAATTAAACTTGCAGGACTACAGTGTTTTCACAGAAGAATCAAATGCTATTTTAGAATATTTTCCCCCAGGTAAATCAAATAATTGAAGTTCAGTGAACACATTCCTGAGAGCTCTCAAATAAAACCAGATCTTCTGTCAAATACACAAAGGCAACATGGAAAGTAAATTAAGATAGAATATAAGTACAGAGAGAGATAATAAAAACAACAACAGATAATGCTCTCTACCAATTGCTGAAAATGATAAATTGGAAGTTTGGCGGGAACCCTTTGCCAGACCCAAATACAAAGACTCGTAAAAGTAATAATAATTTCTCAGGAGCAAAATCATTATTATACATGCATGTTTCAGGGAAAAAAAAAACCCCAAGCAATACAAAGTGTGCTCAGAAAGCAAGAAGGGTACCCAGCAACAACCTAATTGTCTCTCAGTGGACACAGCACACCAATCCTTGTAGTAGCAGTATCCCAGCTGATCCCATCAAAGTGCTGACAAGGGAACACAACCCCAAATTTCTGCTGTAGAAAATGCAATACACTTGTGACTCTTACRACCTCAAAGGGAAATCTGTGGCCAGCTAAAGGAGAAGAAGAAGAGCTGTTTTTCTATTCTCACCTTGTCTGGCAAGGTAATTGCTTTCAGAAACAGTGGAGACTGCATTAGAAGTGGAAGAATACTTGATTTGAAAGGACAGCTTTGCAAGAGAAATATTAATGAGAGAGACTGACATGGGGTACAGCACACCCTAGAGCACTGATGACAGCACTGAGGCAGACAATGCTAGCCACACTACACAGAGAATATTTCCTTAGCTATAAAGAAAAGGCCTGGCATATATCATAGAATCAACTGACTTCTCAATGAGCTTTTAAGCAACTGACACAAGAAAGGTTTTCAACAACTCACTCCAAAAAAAGAGTTTGCTTTGTTTTTTTTTTTGGATGATAATGCATGAAAGTTATTCTGGAGGGCTAAATATAATTTCTATTATTAAAGCAGATCTAGGGAGAATAGCTGAAGCATTTTATATGGGATAGGGCAGCTCTACACATGAAAGCAAGACCATCCAAGAAACACAATATAACTCTAAAGATAGCAAGTATAAATCTTGTCTAGTTTATTTGGAGTAAAGATAAGGGAGATTTATTTGATAACATGATCTGTGCATGCTTTCTGTATTAGGGTCTAGTACTGATCAATTTTAGATCAATTTACTGATCAATTTAAGCATGCATTACAGGCCTGATGAATCTATCTGGTTTCTTCTGAGGGTTAATCTGTCACTTACATACATAATGAAGGCATTTAAAATGGGAATTTTATTGACCTAATTACTAATAAAAGTCRTAGTGCTGCAGATGTACATGGTCCTTTATAAACAAAAGATGTGTTCTATTCTAATGGTACTGAAAGAGAAAAACATATTTAGAAGACTTTTTAAAAAGCTGAATTATTTGTTAGACATGTAGCAATGTTTGTGCAGAAGACTCAGTCTTTCCTAGTTATTAGATCATTGCTTTAGTACAAAGATCTGCTCAGATTGTAGTCTCTAGCAGCCATTTTCTGTTGTGTACATGCAGTCTATTTCCTTGAGATTTTTAGAAACGTTTTGTTGTGGGGGAAAAGAGTTTAAAGAATTTATCTGAACCGATTGCTAAGCAGAATAACCTAATTACTTCCATAGCATAAATTCCATGCCATAAATTTAATGTATTGTTTACATTTCTCTTTTCCAGTTCTTTATTTAAATGATCATGARCAAGTTTGCTATTCTGAAAGGACTGGAGCAAATTCAGTTTGACATATTCTACAGTGGCCTTTTATTTGTCCTTAAAGTTTTATTTGCTGCAGTGTTCTGAGCACTACACAATAGTGTTGTTTGTCATTTGGCACAACTTAAAACAGAATAATAAGAAATTATATTGCTGCTAAGGAGCACCATTATTTACTTTTTCATAATTACAACAATTTATGATATGCATACTCAGTGAATACAAAAAACCCTGGAATACATCAGTAAGATGAATTACAGTGAGATATGAGAAATTTAATTAAAAAATTGCAACCCTTCACCAGCATGTTCTATATAAAAGTAAAAATAAATTTAAAATAGTAAGTTTGACTGGGTAACCAAAGTATTCAGATTCACAAGCAACTGCAGCTATCCCTAAAATACACAATGAAACACAATTCATGAGATTATTCCAATTTACTTGTGTCTCTAGGGGAAAGTATGTTTCYAGAATAGAATAGCTTCATTTTAAATCAATATATCAGAGTCAACAGCTAGACCATGTTACACATGCATACATAAGCACTGAGACATGAGGAAGTTTTGCACATTCTTGAAAATTTTAAATTGGTRCTTCCTGGCTTACAAACTATTCACAATAGAAATATCCCAGCTGAATGCTCAGTGATCAAACATTCAATTTCCGTATGTCAGATGTGTACTCCACTTCATGTTATATACAGCAGCAATTCCTGGGAGTGATTTAGTTCCTGGGAGAGGACAGTTCTGGCATAGAAAGAGGACTTGTAAGTTTATTTGATTCAAGGACTGCAGAGACAGCACAGAAAGGAGACAGGTTCAAKGAAGGAAATTGGGAACTAGTTAATATTTGCATGCTTTTGAATATATATTTTCCTCTCTATTGAAAATTAATTAACAATCAAGAGCCAAAGGTAAAAATAACATGCTTACGAAATATTTTGGTAATTTTGATAATTTTTACATACCTGTTTAAGTGGTTACAACTCTGTTAAAAATTTAAAAATCTTATAAAGATTGGGTAATTTTCTGCATGACACTGCATGTCAAAATATGGAGAAGMAACAAAGCAGTAGCAAGAGATGCAGCTGTGGCTTGAGAAACAGTAAAATCTCTAAGTGTGGCAAAATAAAGTTTTAAACATTAGAATTTGCCACATGGCATTTAGGGATGTTGAAGTTTATGCTGCTCTACAGGGACTGACATATTGTGGGGAGATAATAAACAGTATTTCTAACCTTAATTTTCTCAGCCAAGGAGTATTACGCATTCAACAAGGGCAGCAATCATTTATGAGATGTGCCCAAGAATACACYTCATTCTTCATGAAATGTTACACAACAACAGATTTAAGAGTGAAAGGTACTTCACTGAAGAGGTTTTGCAGGAAGACCAATAAAATTAAGATATTTTGYTGTTGATGATGATGATGTTATTTCATAGTAATGTCCTCAGGCCTCAGGAAGATCAGGAGACTTTCAGCACAAGATATCAGTACAAGAACTTGTACTTCTTTAGTAAAAGTACAAGGACTTTAACTGCAAGATTTTCATACAAGTTAAGAACTGGTTGGTCTTCTGAAAAACYTTTAGTCCAACTGAACTAAGATGGGTAAGAACATTTAAGGAAAGTGAATAAAGAAAAAAAATTCTCCATTCCTTAAGGACAAAAGATTTGATAGCACAAGTTACACAAAAACACTGTGAAAAGAAGATGGATTTCACCAAGTCTGTTATGTAACACAACTGTCTTTCCCATCTGTAAGCAAAAATTTCATCCAATTAAAAGTGCAATGCTTTAAAGAATGAAAAAAAGGGAAAGGGTGGGGAGGGGAGGGAAAGAAAGAAATATCTAAGCCACTGACACTAGGTCTCAAGAAAAATGGAATTACTAGAAGCTAGAATCATTCCAGGAGATGGATTCCCCTGGCATTCTCCTCAGAGCTCTGGTATGAAGAGGTGGGTGCCTGCCTGCAAAGCAGTCTGTGTGCAGTAAATCAATCTGTCAGGCACTATCAAAGTACATAGTTAAGAATTCATGGGCTTTTCATGATGGGCATTATGTAACACAGACTACATTTCAACTCGAGTGGCTCAAATGTGACTTGAGTTTTACCTCCCTGTAGTTTTCTAGCCCATCCTTCAACACAAAAATAATGATTTAAAGATTTTTAACCATTCACATCTTTACACATTGACAAATCTGTTACAAAAATGAGTAGCAGCAGGCTCAGTGAAAAAAAAAAAAGTGTAAGAAGATACCACAATTAGTTCTTTGAAATGTTTTTCATTTTTTTTCCAGTTCTTCCAGGCTGAACACATGCACAGGATCTGGAACTCATGGCAACTATCAAATCTTTTCTTAGGAACCTGAGTTATGTGCAGGGTTTGAACATTATGGATTCATAATCACATTTGTCTCCAAGCTGAGGGCAGCCCTTCCAAATGAGTATAGTACCAAAACCTTCCAACTGCTTGCCCACCACAGACAGATCAAGCACCAAAGTCACCTCTGAATGCTCTTCTGCCACCAAGAGCACCTCCAAGCCACACACACTCTCTGTGATCCAATTTACTTCTTGGAGGAGTGGCAGAGACCTGTCTGTTCTCATTCCATCCTACCACAGAGAGAGGCATTTCCCTGCCTCTGATACATCAAGGGATTCATGAGGGGAATCAGGACCACTCCAGCAGAGTTATCTGGTGAAGAAGAGTCCAAACAGTTAGAAGTCAATAAGACGTGCACTATGATCTCAGGTAAATAATTAAAAAGCAGCTCATACCCGTGTCCCCTCTCAAGTACACACATCTCTCAGTCACCCTACACAAAGATATAGGTAGTGTTAGTAGGTTTGGCTAAACWGCTAATTTCTTTGTCACCTTGGCCACTGTCTGGTCCTTCTGACCTTCCATCTTTCCTGAGGCCCTGTGCTGAAGCTGGGGCAGGTAAAGCACTCCTGAATCTTGTCAGGTAATGGGGGAGCATCCTGGGGCAGATGGGGGAAGAGATACACATGTGTCTGTGAAACAGCAGAGGCTGCAGAGTGGGTTTTGGGGATTGCTGCTGGTGGAATTAATCTGTGAACAGTGCAGCTCTGTGAAGAACTGAGGGCTGGAGGATGTGGAATTGATTACCTTCTTGGTATTTTTGGGTGGAGGGAGAGAAGAGATCTATAACTTGTCCCAGGAGGCCTGATGTTTTGGGAAAGTATGTMATTTCATGCAAATTGAAAGATTTTTTTTTTTTTTAAGTCTTCTGTTGGATGGAGAGGGTCCCGTGGAGAGCTACAAAGATGTTCAGGGGACTGGAGCAGCTCTCATACAAGGAAAGGACTGGGGAGCTGGGCCTGTTTAGTCTGAAGAAGATAAAACTGAGAGGGAATCTGATCAATGCATACAAATATCTGGAGTGGGTGTTAAGAGGATGRGGCCAGATTCTTTTCAGTGCTGCCCAGTGAAAGGAGAAGGGTCAATGGGCACAGACTGAAACACAGGAAATTGCATCYGAATATGAGGTTAAACTTTACTGTGAGGGAGACAGAGCAGTGGAATTGGCTGCCCAGAGAGGCTGTGGAGTCTCATTCTCTGCAGATGCTCAAAACCACAATCCTGTGGAACCTGCTCCAGGTGAATCTGCTTTAGCAGGAGGTTGGACAAGGTGATTTCCAGAGGCCTCTTCCACCCCCAACTGTTCTGTCATTCTGTGAAATTGTGGGCACTAAGTGCAGGGAAATTGTGTTCTTGTTSTTCCTGGGGTAGCATYAAATGCTGAAGAAGTTAYCCAAATATATATTTGATGAAATGCRTGTAAAAATTTRCCAAGAGTGTCTCATCATTGCTGTTTAGGGAAGYACTAATTGGAATGGGTAAAGTAATAAAAGTTGCTTTTGTTGATGAGTTAAAAACAGTATAAATATTGAAACAAAAAACCCAAASAAATCAGAAACTTAAAGCTTAGCCAAAAAAGGAATATCCTCTTCTACTTTACTCTCTTTGAAGAGAAAGCTTTGTTCTTTTTTCCATGGCAGTCAAGAGACTTGTATGCTGCATATGTCCCCAAAACAACAATTAAGAAGAAATTAAATCTCTAATAGTTCATAAATAAATTATTCCTAATCAGATTATGAATTCATCAAGTTTAATTATTATAAGGACATGCTCTCAAGTATGTAAAAACTTTTGGGTTTAAAAAAGAATACAAAATTAATATTGAGGAGTAAGTGCTGTAGTCATTACTCTTTTTCCTTTGATATAGGCAAAAATCTTTCTCCCCTAGAAGAAAAAGTAATGGGAAATTTTGATCTGTAGATGTGTATATTACTATTACAGGCTCAGCTGAAGCTGATCCCCGTGTAGACAAGCAGTACAGCAAATTCTCGGCTCAGTATCTCATTCTGGAAACTGTTTACTGAGACTAGTCACAGAAGTAAGTAAGTAAAGGACTCATTTTGTTGAAGGATCAAAACTTTAATTTATAAGTTACATGTATTCTAATTAGTTCTCATTCCGAAATTGTACACTGAGCCACAAATCTGTTCTGAAGGTTTCTGCTTCTATTCCTCTTATTCCTACCTGCTTCCTGCCCAGGAATAACAGAAAGGTCGACCATCAGCCAGGGTGTGGGCTTCATATGCTAATTAAGGTGGTAATGAAGGTAGGTAAGGTGCAAACTATGTCAGCTTTCAGATAATCTCTTCCTTGGTGTCAAGCTCAGAAGGCCAGCTCCAACCTTGCAATGTCATTTGCACAAATCTATTTCTGTTAAGGGGCAAACCAAGGGGAAGTTTCTATCTGAGTAGGGAGGTGGGCCTACACAGCCCACTCAAATTTCTACATGTTGGTCCATTGTCTGCTTTCCAGGAAATTTAATTAGGTACTTCCCCCGTTAGTCTGAAAATTCCTTGCCTGCCTTAATTTAATCAGCTGAGTACGAGGTGATTCAATGATTTAGCTTTTCTGTATTTGCAAATTGGTACAGCATTTTATGCTGCCAGACCTTGCCTGAGCATCCCCTCCTGGAATCCAGAGCATGCCATGAGCAGGGCAGCTACCCCAGAGGTGAGTGCTGGAGTCCTAAGGAAAAGCACACTGAAGTCTGGCATCATTGAAAAAGGGCAGATCTCAGCATTGCTTCTTGGAGCAGTGTGAGGTTTTTATACAACAGAAATATAATGTAAAAATCAAAAGTTCCATGGAAAAATTACTATMACCTTAATTCACACAGAAGTGCAGGGCTCTGCACAGTGATTTTTAGCTGACCAGAATTCTCCCTCTCGTCCTCATTCCTTTTCACTGGTTCCCTATAAGCCCACAGACCCCCATGGTTTGAAAAGCATCCTTATCAAAATGCATAGGGTGGCTGCTGGCATGCTACCACACACTGCCAAAAAAAGGCTGGGCTGACTGGGTGTCCARTCTATTTCTCTAGCATTTGTACTGTTTCCCTCCATTTCTGTGAAGGTGCTTGGCACTAAATCTGAGTAAGTCTCTCAAGGTGCTGAAAAACCCCACGCAAAGGAGAGCAGCGAGTATTTAAATGAGGCAGACTGTATCTTGTTCATCTTCAGAAGTTCCTCTGTTGAATATAAAGGAGAAAAAATAAAATCATGGTTGGCAGACGGAACCATATGAATATGGAATTGGGCACTTGCTCTCCTTGTGAAGTAACTGGTTACTTAAAATAGCAGACTGGATTCTGAATTGCATCAGGGAACTAACASGTTTATCACGTAAAAGAAAGAAACTTCAAAATGAAAATAAAGTATAATTATTTTGAATTATCTCCTAGGGCAATCAAGTATCAAAATGTAAAAAATCTGAACACAAAGTAATTTACTGTAATAAAAAATAGYGTTCACATCAGATCTGTCACGCTTTTTTGGCAAGTGAGATATCTAAGATGAAATGATTATACAGGAAAATCAAATCATTGTATCTAGKAACTGATGAAAATCATTCAAACATTGCATAAATTAAAGATTACTTTAGTGCTGAAGATGGCTTTTTTTATGCATCACAGGAACAGGGTTTTACTGATTAATGTCAGAGGACATAGAAAACATTTTGTGGCTGAGATGGTCTGGAAAAAATATGAAAGTCATTTTTATCAAGACTTTTATAGCAATGAAGCTGGAAAAGGTATGCATGTGAAAAACAAAAAACATCCTTCTGGCCTAGAGAAAAATCATGTCAACAGGGAAAGTTAGATGCTATGATGCCTGAGGTTAAAAAAAAAAATTCTCCTCCAAGGCCTTTAGCTGTATAACTTGCATACAGAGGGAGAGTAAGACATTTTTGAGCAGCATTTGGAAGTAATTGTTGCAAGATGTTGTAGGAGATGAATGGTTGAAYTGATGCACTGTGGCAGTGGTTGGTGATCCTGGGAGTTGTGAATGAGTGTCAGGCAGTTCAGCCACTATCCTGCCTCCAAAAGGAAAAGTGGGAGGGAGGTCTGGCTGCCAAGAGGTTATGTGAACATGTGTGCAAAGAGAGAGGGGCAGATGGGGACACATTCTGGTAAGTAACTGCTGGGAAATCTAATATACCACTGATAAAGAAATGATATGATTTTATCAGGTGCCCAATTCTACCTAATTGTCTGGATATTTTCCCATTCCTGATAGCCTCATTTACTTCAGGCATCYCAGGACAGACCCAGATGAGAAGGGAGCAGAACAGGGAAAGGTGGTCCAGTGTCCCTGTAGGTCTGCTGGGGAGGCATCCCATGTGCTGGTATGGGAATGGGAATCCATACAAGGCAGAGAAAGCAAAGTGCCTGTGGAGTCTGACCTCGCTGGCAGCACAGACCAGGTGGGTGGATGAGTCAGACTGACAGGGAACTCTGTGTAAACTCATAGTAGTAGCTTTCCATCTGCTGGCACTGCTCTCACATTCACAAGTTTTCTAGCTACCTCATGGAAGATGATGCACTCGAGAGTCTGTGTGCTATAAAATGAATTTTACAAGCACACAACACAAGCTCTCAATTTATTCATGAGAATTTCTGTTCCTCCTCTCCCCTTAATTTATGGCTTTGTGCATATTTTGGCCCTTTGGGCACAGTTGTTTGGTTCCCTCTGCAGTCAGTTGCTCAGTGTCTCACCAAGGGCTCACACACATCAGACCAGCCTGCCCCAAGCTTGGCTCTGCCACACGCAGACTGAGCTGCCTGACCTAGAGATAATGCCAAAATCTCTACAGAGAGCAGCCCCTGCAGTGCTGATATCAGAGTGCTGATGTGTGGGGGGTGGCCCCACAGCATCTCCAGGCAGTCCATCATGCAACACAGCTGCAGCTTTCCACAGCACACCGAGCCTTGCAGCCACCTCTAGAGCTTCAAAGTCTGCACCCAAAGTTGGTGGCAATGCTGCCTTTCACAGAGTGAATCAATGATCAAACCCTGGCACAGGGAGGGAAAAGTAGGGGGAAAAAATCTTAAAAAGAAACAGGGAAACTGGCTGGGGGGTTATTAGCAGGTGTTGCAATTTATTCTCCTTTTAACTCTGTTTGTAAAATGGATWAGATTTCCAACTGGTGATGTTCCTTTAATCCAAATTGGCAAAACAGACCACCAGCTGTGGCAAAAGAACTTACAAGCTGAAAATATCTAAAATATTTATAATTATGWTTTTGTATTTAAGAACCAACAAAACAATACAAATAAAATGTAAATATGTGAATCCATTAACATAAAACACTCAGTTTTTGCCTTATGCTGCACTAAAATAAGGTTAGTGTATGCTTTTCTGTGTAAAATTTATAATCCCCCATTTTCCTATCATTTAAAAGCATGAATTTACTCACACAAGCTACTAAATATTTTTAGCATTTTATTCAGGTATGAGTCAGATCCAAAACCAGCTTGACCAATTTCCTGGTGGGCTGGACCCTGTCTATGCCAAGAAGATGCCAGGAAGATGCTTTTCCCCCTGCACTTCACTGGGACCTGAGCTGCATGGGCACGCTCAACTTCTCTGTAAGACCTAAGCAAGAAAGCTCTTCAGTGTGGCATTCAGTCAATATGAGAAATTTCCCAAATCACCAGCTCCATTATGGGCCACTATTCATGCCTGGAAACATGCATGGAAATTATTTCACCAGCTGAGAAAAAGCCCTGATCTACACAAGAGAACCCTCTCCTGGGATAAAGATGAATTTGGACTGAACTCCTCCTCAGCCTGAAGAGAACAGAAGCCACATTGCCAATAATGTACGAGTGACAGGCTGCAGGCTGGCCCAGCTGGAGGAATACTCTGGTGCTGTAGAAACAGAGGCATTGTTTGGGCAGGAAACCAAGCACTGTGGGGACACAGGGAGACAAGGCATGGAGGAACAGGCTCTACTTAAGTACACTGGAAAATCACCTAGAATKGAGAGTTTTATTCTATGCTGCCTGGTCTCTGGAGGGGTTCTGCATTTTTACCAGAGACTAATGTGACCTATGTCTGCACAGCTCACCAACACAGGCCAGGGCACCAAGCTGCAGGGTCAGGCTCTGTTTCACCCCCTCGGTTCAGTCCCATCCCTGTGTTTGCTGGGCTGGGCAGAGAGTGCCCACCAGCCTCAGGCAGCCTCAGGGTGGGTSAAGTTCTCACCTGGGAGACACACGAGTGGAGGCTGCTGAAGGCAGCTTTCTCCTGCTTCCTGGAAGTGGATGAAAGTCAGGTACTACTATTTCCTTACAATGACTGCTGTAGGTTCTGTTCACTTGTTCCACAAAAATAAATCTGGAAGTGGCTCGGTTCCAAACTGTATCCCTTCCCAGGATCCAAGGACCCAAGATTAGCTCTTGCCATTGGGTAGGAATTCAGACACCATTCTTATACATTAACAGTTAACTTCTAGTGGCTTCTCACTCAGCTTCAGGTTTTCAAGTTGCCTCTTTGAGCTTCCAGTCTTATCCATTCAGTTTCCTGGGGCTTAGGCACCCAGTTTCCACTGCAGCGTTTTCAGGACGTCATTATGCACAGCAACCACTGAGATACCAGCTTGTAAATGTGTCTTTTATAAGCTCTAGTCCTCACTCCATTCAGCTGCAACTTTCTGAAATGTATAATGTGTTCATCAAACTGTTTTAGTGTGGTTATGCCCTTCATGTAAATAAAACACTTTTCCATTTTTCTGTGGAATGAAATGGATTTTTCACCATCTTGTTAGAACATCTGTTCAACAGAGTCAAGTCCAATACAGTTCTCAGGTCAGTTCCTGCAGCCTGAACAAACAGAAGATGTTACTATCCTAATTTATCTGTGGTAAAGCACTGAGGCCAGCAGTTCATGTTCAACATTCCCTGACATGCTCAAAGCTCTTTGATTTTGGATAGTTCCAGAGCCAAGGAACAATGTCATTCTGTAGTGGGAAATTCAAGCAGATTAGAAATAATGTGATTTTGGAGGATTCATGCTAGCATGAAGGCAGCTGAGAGAATTATTATGGGATCAGTTTCATCTACAACCTTCTGACATCATTTAGGCTCTTTCCTTRCAAACAATTATGTATGTTCTGAACTTTAATTATGCAGCTGTTAAAAGAGCCACATAAACAATATGCTGGAATCGTGGTAGCATTCAATACCAAAAAATTGCTAATTATGTGAGAACAAAGCTATATATTCATGAGCACCATCTACTGGCATATTCCTATTAGCTCAAAATTTGCTCATAAGCAAATATCACACAGCTCCACAGAAGGGCTGAGTTTGGAAGGGACCTTTGGAGGTTTGGAGGCCGCCTGGCCCAACYCCTCTGCTCAAGCAGGGTCACTRCAGCAGAATTCACAGGACTATCTCCAGATGGCTTTTGAGTAATTCCAAGGATGAGAGAGCTCATATGTATACCAATGAACCATGTGTGACTATTCATTTACAGTTAAATATMTATAGAGATATAGATTATAGAGACAGATGTAGATATAAGGATACATTTCAAGTAGGAAATGCGGTTAGAAGGCAGCATAGTGTCCTTCTACTCAGCTCCTTTATACTAATTGAGCAAAGGCATGAGGTAGAGATTCAGATCCAGAATAAGAATCTAGATKTAAGTATCTACATATGGCCTGGGCTCAGAGTTTAACTGCCTAAAAGTTTTCCAACAATAGTTGAGATGGTTTTAGATATTGCATCACTTCTTGTGGTCCCAAGAGTGCAGGAGTTCTATCATCCTATGTTCTACCAGRCTTCTCTCCTAGACATTCCATACCACAGTCTATGCATGGCACTAGAGATATATATGCAAGCAAATTTTAGAGTACTCAAGAGACAACTTCAACACATGGAGGAGAGTTTCTCCTTCATAAGACCAGAAACTGCAGAAGCCTTAAGTTTAAGTTTCAAAAGTTGTCTCCATAGGGCAAAACCTACCTTAAAATAGTTAGGAATAAACAACACTACAACCAAGTTTTCACCATTCAACTAATGTGCAGGAAATAATAGAAAAAAAGGAGCCATTAAAGGCAATGGCAAGKTTTTTTTTGTTAATTAAACAATACTAGAAACGTTTTTGTTCAAGTATGTAAAGTCCCATGCTAGAAGCACACATTGAGATTTTTACAATATATCGAGGTCTATGTCCTATGTAACTAGACTAAGTTTAACCAGAGGACATCATTTTGGAGTTCTGCCACTCTGAACAGAATGCAGCTCCTTGTGTTTGAATGYTGAAGGGCATCAGTGCAAACAATCMTAACTCTGACTGACCCTTCAGCAGTGCATAGGAAAGCAGCTGTGCTTTGGAGTAGTGCACTATTAGTAGTGCTTCAGCTCCCCTTACTACAGGCAGAATACCTTCACTGATCCCACTTTCATGATTATACTGGCTTCTTAAAAATCAAGATATAAGCATGAGGCTCTTCATGCAATTAGAATTCAGAAACTAATAATAATAATAATAATAATAATTTTTATACATATGCAAACTGCATTTAACAAAGGTTTTGCTTCATTTTTTTCACTGTAGTAAACCATGAAGGGGTTTGTTTGTTTTTACATCTGCAGCAGCAGCTGTATCATTTCCAAGTGCATCACCTCTCAACTGGACAAAGCAYTGTTCTTCCCGTGAGACCATCAGCACCATAATGGATGTGACCCTGCATGAGCAAGTCTGGAAAAACCTGATGGCTCTTCTAATCTGAATGTCAAGAAATGGAACAAAGATTAAGTTTCCAAGGAGAAGAGCCCTTCATCATTTTCAGCCAACTTTAAGCTTTGATTCCTATATTTATACAGTTCATTACTTTTTCACAAGAAGCAAAATGTTCTTGTTCCATAGCTGAATCAAGCTATGCATGAGGATTTAGAAGCATATATATTAATCATTGCATTATCTTCATTTTCTTAAAGAGAATATSTAACACAAAGGAAGACAACAAGAATTATTCTCCAAGAAAAAGCAACAGCTCRGCTTCACAACATTAACTTTGACAAATATTCATGAAAACAAAACTTCAGAGGTCCAAAAAAGGAAATAGCTCATATTTAAATGAATTCATTTTCACAACTGTTCTCATTAATCTCTTCTTATGTAGGATTATATTTTAAACATAAAAGAATTCCTTGCTTCCATTTCCTATGCTATTTTAGCTTCATGCTTYCTTAGAACAGCTGTACCCAACTTCATATTTATGCAAACATCATCTTCACACTATTTTCCAGCTACTTTTCTGTGAGTTTATAGARATGTGTATTGTCAGACATAGAAGGTACACTTCTTGAAAGCACTTKTGGGATTTGGGATCTTGGGTTTTATTTAATTTCAGTCGCAGCTGTGATTTCATCTTTATGGGTCCCTCAAAAACTAGTTGTTTGACAGAACAAGAATAAATTTGTTCTCTACAATGTCACTTAAACAGCAAGTTCCTAATTTTAACTTCTGATGGATTTAATKTAATCATCATAATTTCCTTATTAGAAGACTTACTGTATAACACAATGCAATTTTCAATTAATGCAATGGAATCTTAAATCAGACACCTCCTAGATAGGTTGCTGTTTCTGTGGATGACACCATGTTACTGTATTATTTCTTTGTATTCTCTGTTCCTCAATTTACTCATTTGCAAAATGACTACTAAAAAAGCCATTATTTCATGTAGAAATTTTCAGCATCCAGACAGAATAATACAGGCTATCATTCTGCAGATGTTTGCCCTGAACCAACGTTACATAGTCTTTCAAAAATACCTCTCTTTTTTCAAAGTGAGCTCTTTGTGTTTTCCACCCTCTGAAAAGTATTTTCTTCTTTGCAAATATTTTGTGGTCCTTCAGTCCACTTAGTCTAGGGAAGAACAACAACATTTTTCTTTGTAAAAAAATCCATGGATGTGACCATGAAAAAGGTGTTTCTCCTATACCTTAAAAAATCTATACAATTAATCTTGCCTTACAGCAGCYGGAAAAAATCTGAGCTCCTAGAAAACTTTTCCTGACAACGAGAAAACAGCCCAAATGTGACAGAATTGCACAATCAGAGCAGGGATGAGGTTGGCACRCATCTCTGGAGACCATCTCATCAAGCCTCCTGCTCAGAAAAGAGTCAAGAGTCGTTTGCTCAGGGCTGTGTCCACTGCATTATCTCCAGGGATGAATCCTCCACTGCTTCCCTGGGAAACCTGTCCTGGTTTTTGTCCACTTGAACAGCACAAGTGTTTTTTCCAATGCTTAAATGGAATTTCTCTGCCTCCTGCCCTTTCACTGGGCACCACTGGTAAGAGCCTGGGCTCTGTCTTCTCTACTCCCTTCCTTCATGCATTGCCGAGATCCACCTGGCATTTCTCTCTTTCCAGATCCCAAAGAATCTCCTTAAATAGGAGATTGTCCAAGTTCTGTTTCTGTATCCCTTCCTTGGACTTTCTGCAGTCAGTCCATGTACTGGGCAGGCCAGCTCTGGACACAGCAGATGCCAATATAATGTGCTTGTTCCCAAAATGAACATCTTCAGTATCTGAAATGGTATGATTATACCTTCATTTATCCTCTTCAACTGAATTTTCATTAAAATCTGCGTCTTTTACCACCCTTTTACGGATGAAACACCTTGTAAAAATCAATGAGTRTTTAAGGTATGGATCAATGGTATAATATGGCATTTATTCTTTATGTGAGAACAGCCTGCTTTAATTGTCTCCTCATTTGGACTTAGAGTCTCTTCCTGGCTGGTTGATTTATACAGATTCTCCGTCCTTTATCTCTGTACATCATAATCTTYGACTTTGTAAACAGTTTATTTTCTGCTGACAGCTCAGCTTTGACCATTGTATCTGATTCAACTACACTTCAAGCAAATAATGAAAAATATTATTGTAGATTTAATATTTAACACCTTATCTTAAAATTTTTCTCTATGGAAAATTCAGAWGGAGTCAATGGGTATTATGGGAACAGACAGACAGCAGATTATTCAGGCTTGTGGTWAGGAAAATATTGCTAGGAAAAGATTTAGATAAGAAAGAAATTGCAAGCTAAAAAATAAATCAAAATATAAAAAAGAATGCACAATAACAACAAAAGACTCTCTAAAATCCCTGCTTACATTCTCAATAGTGATGGTTAGCCCAGTAGAGAAAGGAACACAAGTTACAATGAATTTAGACTACTTTACTTACATTAACCTGCACTGAGCTCGATGTTCCTCATGTATAATACCATGCTAGTCTCACAGGCTAGCATGGCAAATATTTGTCTCACCTGGCAAATATTTTTTTTGCATGGAAAAAATCCTCTTTCTAAATAAAGCTCCATTTCTCTACCAATTTAGTGGTGAAAACACCAATATTAAGAATATTTTACATTCCTTTGAAGAATCTTAAGAAAAATAATACACATGATTTTATAAAAATAATTCCAAATTACTGCTAACTGAAAGTCAAAGGTCAGACTATTTCTGACTGAGACAGAAGGGATAATGAGGCCATAAAACTAGAAGAAGATCGTAAATAAAACTAGAGAGAGGGAAAGTCCCACTTGCACAAGTCCATGGGAATTCTTCAGGCAGACAATGATCTGTTTGTCATCTCAAGGTAGAGAATAATCTCAARTTTATTTGCACAGAGCCTGCTCTCTTATCTAAAGTATATCTCCAGCACAGCCTGAGGGGATGGATAGGTAAATATTTCCTGTGAATGAAACCAACATCTCTCCATAGATTAAGTTCTCTTGCARCAAACTGGAAATTTATTAAAAGTTATTTACTTGAATTATGTATGCACCGATACATACTAAGTACTACGGACTCAGACAGAAAAAACCTTAAAACAATGATTTTGCAATCATATTAACTGTATGAGAGGAAACAATGGAAACCACAAATACTTGTGAAAGGAGTACAGCAGGATAAATTTATAATTAGTTTCATAAGCAGCTAGCAGATTGCTGACTGCTACTGAGCTCCACGAATGTGCAGCAGCATGGTGGGAAATTCTGAGGAAGGATTTGAATGAGCACAACATAGCAGCTAGGCAGACATTTGTCAACAAAACGGTGCCTTCAGTCAAAGTTATTCAGTTTATTTTTTTTTTCTTCCCTCAGGCAGAGGAATTTTGGGTGTGAGGCAAAGGAATCCTTAATCAGTTTCTGATTCAGCAACATTTTCTTTAACTAAGAACAGGTGCCATATGTTGCCTCTCATGAAGTGTTCCAGAGTAATGGACAAACACTGGGCATATGTTTCATAAATAAGCAATAGGCAAATAGCAAATATATTTGCAATACACTGTAGTCACTAAGTACAGAGGATATAATGAGACTTTATAACAACATTATTTTGACAGGACAGAAAAATATAAGTGTTAAACTTCAAGCATGAAAATATAAAGAAGTCAGATATGGCATAMCAGAAAACTTTATATGGTTTGGGAATTGATGTAACATGCAGTAGGAATTTCTGTTAAAAAATTCCCTCCAAATCTGAGGACACCAGATGCAGGTATAAAAAAGAGCAAGCTAGTTTGAATATGGGTTTCAAACACTACCAGACACCCAGCAAACAAGGCAGAAAAATCAAAATAATTCTGAGCACCCTAGAGTGGGGTTCAATTTGTTTACATTAAAAGACTTCCTGTTATTATCAATATCTACATTAAAAGACTTCCTGTTATCATCAAAACCTACCAGAAAGACAGCTAGAGCAGGCTATGGAACAATTGGAGAGATTTTTCTTCAGCTCAGTGCATAATGCCAAACATCTTTTTAGAAAGCACGTCCAGGCAACACTGAAATGATTCACCTCAGCTCTCCAGAAAACATAGAGGTGTAGAAGGATTAAATGTAAAAAATTATTTTTAAAATATTCTTTTCAGTTTCTATTACTGGGAATAAGACTCAGTGGACATTGCAGTAAAAAGAGATGTCACATCATACTAGGAATTTTTAAACAAGGATTAAGAGAGGGGAAGCTGTAAAAAATACAACTGGTTTGTGAGGCAGAGAATGTAATACAACATGATCAAATGGGCCACATTAGCTTTAAAACTCTTATCACKATAAGCATAAATGTAATTCCTGACTTTTCACAGATTTAAAAATTTAAAGAATCCATTTAGAAAATGTATAATCTCCTATGTTGTCTATGGAGCAGGAATAGAAAATAACCAAACAGGGTTAGCAGGCAACTAGACTGTGCAACAGGATGGGGTCAAAGAACTGGGTGAGATAAGCTGACCCAGGAGAGCTAGGTGTGACCCAAGAGAGTCAGGAGTATGSAAAAGAACATCACAGAGGGATTGGTGCATGTCCACTCAAACCAGTGAAAGATGTGCTGTGCAGAAGCAGAAAAGCAGCGTGGCCACCCAGGACTATCAGGCCACCAGCCTGAAATGAGAAAGACATGAGGGCCATATTCCTAGAGCAGGCTGTGACTCATTTTCACAAATAGCACAACTGAAATGACTAACAGGGAAGAAGYAGCCTATGTGGAAACTGACAGAAACTCAGGCTAAGTTGAGGCTATGAAAAGGCACTACAAACTCCAATCTCTCACCAAATGAACACGGTGTTAGAGGAATCTGTAGTCATTCTAAGTAGCATCATTTAACTAGACAGTTTGCCCTTGCAGACACAAAGTGCTCACGTTGCCACTCAGCACATTCACAGAGAACACCTTACACTGGCAAACTACAACTTCCTTGGGTTTAGAAACAACATAGACAAGAAAAGCTCCATCAACAGCAGTTTTTTTCCCACATGATAAATGGCAAACTCAGTCGTAGCAGTGATGTCAAAGAAATCACTGTACTTTCTGACAATACTCTTATTTGCAAGTTTAGGTTGAAATAAAACCTTCAATTAAAATGATGAAAACCTCAAATCAAGGTTGTGGTGTTACATAAATAAACATCACAATTACAGTTATTGGAGAGTTGCCTATATTTAAAAGTATCGAAGGCCAATAATCTATTTTTCCTTGAGAGAGAATTACCCTACTACACTGCACACAGCTGAAACCCAGAGCACTCTGAGAGAAGTGCAGCCTTAAAAACTCATACAGCAGACCTCAATATTTAAATTATCACTTGCAGTGTTGAGCAATTAAAACTGCTGTGTTTTTTCATTACAGCTSCTTGTGAGTCAAAAGAGCACTGTCACATGGTGGCATGCTGCATGCACCAAAATGAATACAAACCTTTGCTCATGCTGGGTGTGTCTCCACTAGATGTCAAGGGAGGAGGATATCCTCACCTGTACCCTGCTGCCCTCCTTGAGCCATCTAAGTGTTTTTCAGATACTTTCTCATTAACAAACGCTTTTCCATTACCCAACACAGAGTTATATTCATGCCACTACAGTCTTGCTGCAGTTCTTTGCCATRGACAGAGAATGGCAAAGAACTGCAGACATGTAAAGACAGAAGTTAGCTTTGCACCTGGTTGCAAGGGAATCAATTAGATCCTGATATCTACACTGTTTAGAGAACTCCATCTGACTCAGCTGAAGACAGGACTTTAACCAAGGTCTCTAAATGGCTCCCAGTGTATGAAGTTCTTATAGTTAAGAAAATCATCTGGATGAAGTGAATCATATATGGTTAAATAAATCMCTGAGAACAATCCTGTTTACTATTTACAAAGGAACCRTGAAGAGCTGCAAGAGCTGCTCAARAGTGGCACAAAACAATTAATACTGCTCATGCCATTTGAGGGACATCATTATCTCCATTCATTTCAGCACTGATAACCAGAAATACCAACTAAGACACAGCAAGCAATGGTGACGAATGATTCAAAGAAGACTTTGTGGATTGGCATGTCTAGAATAATAGATTTATAAACCATTACTTATTTTTTGTAATTTAGAAACAATAACAAGGTCAAGGAAAAAAAAATCTCCTTTTGGACATAAGTTTCCAATGGTGGCTCTGATGTACAATTGCAAAATCAAAGCCTATTGTTGTCCTCTGGAGAATCACACTGGTTATTAAGCTGTGCATAAAGAGCTTTCACCCATCAAACAGGGACTCCATTCTCTCATTTGCATCCACAGCTTCATGTAAACATTCAAAATAATATTGAAACCTCCTCAGTGAGGTGGTTAAGSTTGATAGTATTCTTTTCATCTCACATAGTATTAAACCCAGAGAAATTCAAAAGCTGAAATGAAAAAGTTGGCATTTTTAATGAAAACATCGAGGGATAGTCTGCACAATTCTGGAAATAGACAATTTGCCCCACAATACTGTTTTCACACTTATWATAATAATTTCTGAGGTCGGGTGATTTTTTTTTTTTCATTTCCTTCCAACTTCTGAAAAATCAGGAGTGTGCAACAGAAGGCATAAAATTCTGATATTAGTAAATGAAAATATGTGATTATAATATGTAATAGATTTCCAGTAAATCTTCCATAGTGGAAAAGAAATGTGAGCTCTCAAATCCAYGTCTTTAGGGTACCAAAGTGCCATTAAACAAATGAAACAAGCCCCAGACATGTCTTCCACCTCTTTTTTCCTTCTCATGCTCTATGATTCATAGTATGCTATAGTTACTATAAAAGAAATTTAGAAGGGAGTCACATGTTTGTTTTAGTCACAATTTTAAAGAATTAGTCCCAACACCTCAGTTACAGAATATTATTCCATCARGAGACAGTTCTCTTCCATCTAGGCACTGGTTCACCTCTGACAAGACAAATAATCAAGCTTTAAATTCTTTTAAATTTTATTTTCTAYGTTCTGAAGAAAGAAAAAGGCAAGAATGAAAGACAAAAAATAACAGCACTGTGTATGAGGCAACACAACAACTAAACACTGTTAAATGTCATTAGCATTCTGGAAATATTTGTGGCCTTTCATACTCAGAAAAAAATGAATCTACTTCAGCAGTATTTCCTCTGGAGAACAATACCAACAGCCTTTGATTTAGCAGGGGGATGGTCATAAATGTGACATTCAAGTGGAATTAACTTTTTTGGATCAAGATTCATGTTCAAGATTCATGAACCAGTGGTTCATCACCACAATCACATTCTTCTCTTACACAACAAATAATGTAATCTTCTGATGATTCTGGCAAAAACTGTTGATCATCCAAAATGTTTACTCCCCAATTTCAAAGCATGTCTGAAGGTCATGCAGTTGTTCATTGCCATAGATTTTGATAAAGTAGCTCAATATCATTAACAGGAAACCAGGCACAGAGTCAAAGCAACAGATGCACTATAAATTCTTGGAGAACCAATACAAAAGGAATTTACAATGCAAAGGAAAGACAAAGAACAGGATTACCCAGGGGACGATAAGAATCTAATAARTGAAGGAATAAATAGGGTTTATTGCCAAAGGTGTAAGTCTGAAGAGCTTAAGCATAAAGTGACGATTCAGAACAACTGAGAAAATAGGAGACTGTGTAAATCTTTCACAAATAGGGGCGTTTATTTTGTGGCAGGAGAGAACATGTAAAAATACAATGAGGTAAAATGTGTCTGGTGCTGCCAGAGGAGGTAACAAATGAACTGAAAGAATATGATAAGGGAATGTGAGGGTCATAAGTGGTGCAGTTGGCAGGAGAAAAAATGAGAAAGAAATGAATGGGAATAGAAGCAAGAGAAGCAAATTAATGTTTGAATAAAACTCAGAAAGTTTATTAATTTTTTTTCCCCTGCAGATCTTCTTCAGAATACAAGGTTTCATTCTCATTAGATTTTTCAGTGAAAATATTGACTCTTTGTCACAGAAAACAGAAACTTCCTTTAGACAGCATTTTCCCACAATTTTCTGATGATCCTTACAAAAAAAACTTGCCAGCCTTGGGATACATCTATTCTACTTACCTTGCCTACAAAGATGTACACAAGAACTTCCAGTCAGCTTTAGTACCAGTAAAAGCTGTGGGGCTGTGGAACCCAGTGCAGACTATCAGACCCATGGCACTGTGTGCCATGATGGCCTGGCTCAAAATATCCATAATAACTCAAGATGTACATGTGCAGGCCAGGTCTGCATGGCCCAAAATATCCATAATAACTAGGGATTTACATGTGCAGGCCAGGTCTGCCTCCACACTATGACTAAAATTTGCATTTGCAGTTTGATTTGAGTGATTGGCTCCAGATTTCGAAGAGCCTGAAATTCTGCCCCATTTCTCTCCATCATGCTGGCTGCCCTMAACTTAAGAGGCTTCATTAGGAGGACTTGAGAGATCAGGACCAGCAGGACAACAGGCTAACAGGTACTAGTGAAGCAGGAAAAGCTTGAGCTCTGAGAATTTCCAGGTATTAAGAAGTCAAAAGAACAACTCMGTGGATAGAGKGTCCATCAAAGTGATGTCAAGGACCTGGGGGATCRAAGGCTGGGACAGTGGATTTAGGGAAACAAATCTACAGAGCAGGGATGGAGGGAATGGAAGGTTCTTTCCACATCTTGCAAATATTACCTTTAAAGAATAAGTTCCACAKAAATACTTTATAGAAGAATAAAAAATATTCAGATCAACTAGGATTTTACAAAAAATGTTAAACTCMTTTTACTCAAAACATATAATCAGTAGATTGAAATGGTTTTGTGCCAAACTTGTCTACAGGAACAGCTAATGAAYAATCTATTGTGTTGCAAATCTCTCATTCTCCACAATGTTTTACATCAGGAATCTCTGCTAATAAATGTAGAAAGAATAACATCTATTTTCAGAGAGGTTATTATTGGCGTAAAATTACTCAGTAGAATTTAAATGTTAAAGAAAAAAAAAGAACTTAAAATAAAGGAACTTGAGCCAAATGTCTCCAACCTGAGGAACAATTACTCTCAAGGGAATATATACTGTCAGCCTCTTGAATTCTTCCTCAGTGTGCTTTTACTCTGTACTGAGTAGCATAAAAAGAAGGAAATCGAAACCTCTGCCTTCTGGGATGAATAGATCTAGACAAAATACATTGCCTTCGAAGCCATTAAGTAACTTCAACATTCAATAAGCATGAGTGAAATAATGTAAATGAAAAAGCCCAACCAACTATTCATTAGGACAGGGACTAAGTCTTCATACTTGKCTGTGGCAGCTTACAGTCAACACAGTGATATGAAGTAAATTCAAAACTCCCTTAATAATCCCATAATGATTCTCCAGATCCCATAAATCGTTAGCAATTACCAATACTATTATTTGTTTGGTATTTTGGGATAGCAAGTGACTGAAGGCCTCTGTGCTACACAGAGAGTAAGAAACTAATAAAAAAAGTCACCTGCTCTCTTGTTCTCTGTAAGAAGGATTTTTCAACTGTACATAGGGTTTTAGAGGGTCTGTGTGGGAAGGTGGAGACTCTGCAATGACTTCAACATCAAAGAAAACTAGTGACTGCAGTTAATTTGGAACAGTAATTAACTTCAACTAGTGTTGCTAGTGTAGGATCAAGAGCATGGAGAATGGAATATTAAGTCCAGAACTGAGGAAGAAACCCAGAACTGCAGYTGGAATTCCGAAGTCAAGTACTGCTACTGTGACTTTTCTGCATCCAAAGAAATTCCTGAAATAAGCCTGTGTAATATTGACTACAGWGCTAGTAACTAAATCCAGAGAATTGTTTTCAGGTACCAGCAATATTGCCCGAGGTCATTCATATGATCTAGAGGACTCCTTTGGAATTAAAAATCAAGGAGCCAGACTTGTTTAGCAATTCAAACAGTGTGAAATAGCCAGAAGGTGAGATTTCTTTAGATTAATAAAGAATAACCCAAAGGACTCTGAAGTCAAAGCACAACTAAAGAACCAGTCAAAGCTGCAGCACTTCATTTCATCAGACTTTTGACAGCATGTCCKGAGAGAGATTATTTTATCTTCAAAGTGACACAGACTCCTAAGTTTTGTTCACTGAACCAGGAACCTGGTGCAGACCCAACTTCAGTCACATTACCAATAGTGAAATCCATTTTAAATACTGACAGGATTATACTGACCCTCAAAGGGTTCAGTACCTTTCAAGCTGGTTTTCTTTTGCTTTCCATCAGAGGACACATTTCTGACTAACTAAACCTCCACGTGTCAGAGCTCTGTTGTAACTCCCCTGACTTAAATAAGCTCTGACTAGCTATAGACTTGACTCTAGAGAGTTACTCCAGTCCTATGCACAGCTTATTTACAATTACAGATAAAACGATGTCAAGGGAACTGTTTACCTAAAAAAAACCAACCAAATCCACAAAGAAAAATACATCAAAAAAAACCACCCAACCTAGGAAAATCATGTCACATCCCRCTTCTACAACTGTCTTTTCTCCCCCATCAGTCTGTGAATGCTTTCTTCCTTTTTTTTAGCCTGTACTTCCCTCTTTCAGCATTCTGGATGTGGGACAGCCCTGTGTTCTAGTGATGATGGAAAACTCTGCCATAGGAAAATGCCTCAAAACTTCATTTCCTCCTTGGGTGGTACAGAGTGGAATCATTGCAAAGCAGCATGTTCCACTTCTGCTACAGAGACTTCTATCCTGTGCTTTTAAGCAAATAAAGTACAAATTAATGGGCAATTTCTGATGTTATAGGAAGCGTACATTCAAGTACAAATTTTAATTTAATGTTATACCATCTTGAAGAGTTCAGGTCAAGACAGTTTTTAAACAACTCTTGCCTTAATTCAGTAATGCAATTAAACAAATTAAGGCTTTAAAGATCAAAATTTTAAGCTAAAATCAATGAGTATCCACATATTAAACTATGCACACATGTAGGTAATCTSTTGAACTACAGTCTTTGTGTGGGATAAATTAAAGCATTTACAAGAATTCACAGATGCYCTACCCTCCAGAAAATGAGATCTGTATAATTCGAAATTTGACATTCAGTATCACTAGTCGCTACTTACAGAGCACAAACATTAAATATTTAGATTAAAATTATGCATTTGTCACTCTCAATTGARGTATATGACTAATCAAAAATAAACTGAGTAGCTCGCGTTCTTAAATTTTGGACAGTGAATGAAGYGCTGACTCACATCACTTATTACATTTGTTTGTCTGAGAGGTGCTTAGTAGGAGAGAAGGAATGTCCTTCTTTAGCTCTTTGCAAAATGGCTGTTTATAGGGACATTCAAGTACAAAACAGAGACACCAGAATAACTTCAGTAATTGCAGARAGTTCATTTCTTTCACTTTATCATTTTATCTTTCATTAGTTAATTTTCCTTTAATAATTTGTTTATTAATATTTTTTCCACTAATCATGCTTTTCTCTTCACAATMTTCATCATCATCATAAGTGATCCATTTATTTTATTGGGAGATTTGCCCAACAGAGGTGCCCTTTGTCCTTGCCAATTCAGTGTCCCCTGYTGTTTGTTTTTTTCACCTAGGGAATCAAATATCACCTTCTAGGGCTCTGTCCTTCATCCAAGGGCAATGAGAAAAGCCATTCCAGGACCACTTTGTCTTGGTGCTGAGATGGAACCAGCAAGAATCTTCACACAGAGAACACAGCTCTTGGTTTAAGTTCTGTCACTTAAACTCATTCTACACATCRCTAACTTCTCCTTGTGAAACAAGGCCTTTCATTTTTTCAAGCCATATTCTTGCCTTTTGATTTAATCAAGCTGTCCTTCTATCCCAGAAAACTCAAACTCTGTTTCTAATCAGCAGAAAAGAGAACAAGGGAGGAAGAAGAAAGCAGCACATCACACTAGACTACCCTAAAAACCTTGTATAGATTGTCTCCTTTAATGAATAATGAATCACAAGCACAAGCCTATTTGGAAATTCTCCAGCAGGTCATTCCTGTACCCTCAATGACAATACTACTGGGATAAGAAGTTACAGCCAACAATGTCATGGAGATCAAAACAGCCTTAAATAATGTTGACTTCTGTATTTTCAGCTCAGACATCAGCTTCTGGATACAATGAATTGGCACTGAGCAAGAAACTGACCTGTTACAGGATACTACATTGTTTTGCGGGCAAACAACTTCAATAAAAAACCCAAAAMAACTCCACTTTAGACAAATTCTGCATAAAATGCATCAAAACTGTGAGTCCATAACAAAAATCTGAACCTTTTAAATGAACAGTCCTCCATTCTTACCACGTATGAAATACCCAAGCACGGATACAACTCATACAAGATGTTTAATACAGGACAAACAMACAAATCTGAGAAATTTGCAACAATTTTAGGGGAGCATGAAAATTCATGTACTCTTGCCAAGTGTTTTACAAGATATGGCTGGCCTGACTATTTCCCTCCCACAAGAATCTTAAAAAACAAAAAAACTGCATCCCTCCTAGGCTTCAGTAAACAGCATCGCCTTGCAGCTCTGCTTTTCCTTACCTGAAATCCAGAGTTTCTTGCCTTTGAACCATCAGACTACTTTTTTTCTGAAACAAATGAAGGAGCTGGGTTCTGTCCAATGTAGATAAGACTATCAGTGCATCACTTGGGTGATGAGAAGCTGTGAACACTTTGATACGGGATGCCCTGTCTATCAAATRCATAATGTCCACTCAGACCCTCTCCACCACAGCCCAGTGTGTTCTGGGAGGTTTGAGCTCTCAAGGTCTGCAGGATGACTTCTGTTTTTGCAGCCCTAGGAATRGATAAAGACTGAATCTCTGATCCTCTCATATTACTGTAATATCCACTGAACAGTTACTTTGGACTGCTTTTTTTAAAGAAAGTGGTTTTGCTCAGGATATACAACATTACCTTTATCTAGATACCAATCTTTGACATGCTGGTATTCCTGAAGCACAGTATACTGTGAAGTAAGGAACACAGGAATTTATACAAAGTAGGCTGAAAATATTGTTGGCAAAATAATAACAGTAGATAGGAATTTAAATGACAAAGTTGTCCCTTTATATATCATCTCAACATCCTATRACCATTGGAAGATTTCTCAGCTTTAAATTAATGGGTTTCAATATCTCCCTTTAACATGAAAAACCTTTAAAGTCTGTGGACTTTTTCTCCCTTCACTTTCAGAGATCAGATAATAAGTAGAGCTCTAAATAAGGCCATCTCTGCCTTTTAGCCAGATAATGCCTTTTAAAGCTTGTGTGGCATAAAGAGGACTGGCAATGGAGCTGCATTATATTAAATCATCCATCGGCAACACACACAGAATACATTTGAAGATAATGAATCCTATCTGATGATCCTACTGAATAGCTGTGCTTTCACATCCTTTTCTATTTAGACAATATCATTCCATGCCATGAAAATAAATGAATTTACTCACACACATGAATTATGTATTAAACTTCTCAGACTGATTTGCACATAAAGAAGGAAAATTATGGTTGATGCCCACAGTATAAATTGCCTTTTTTGAGGTTTTATGCTAAGCTTTAGAGATTTATCACTGGAAAACTGGCTTTTTTGGTTATATTTATTGTTCCTGATCTAGAAAAAATAACTTTCTCTTAAAGATTTTTTTTTTGCTTCTTATTAATTTCAGCAGCCACATAAAAAGGCAAAGTTTCTTCTCTTYGTCCTCATTCTGGGTGATGATGGCTATCTTTGTCCTACACTGCAGTGAGGTAAGTATTTATCTATTCTGATTTTCCGTTGAATGAAAGTTCAAATCTGGCGCTGGAAATTTATTGGAGTGCTCATGAATGATCTACATATTTACAACATATACAGCTCATGAAAGTGTGCTTAGAAGGGAGAAGGAACAATTTCCATCWGTCTTTAAAGGATTCTCCAGGTACATTACCATTTCAGAGAAATATGTCTCTGTGGTTCCATGCTTTCTCACAATATCKAGAGACCACACCAGCTTCACAGAAAATGGAAAGAAGATGGAAACATRGACTTGAAGATAATTTTTCTTGTCTAAGGCCTCCTAAAACCCCTACAAAAAATTTCTGCAGTTATATGTGAAAATTTTTTGCAGTCTTGGAATTAGAACTCCTGTATTTTAAGTGGCATAAGTTTGGAAATAAATGGAAGTCTAATGTTACAAAAGTAGYGGGGGGTGCATGATATGTGGTCAAACATTTCTGTGTCTTGAATAATTTTCCAATCTGCAGAGTCAAAAGCAATCCAGCCCCTTAGGAACAACTTGAAGAAAACCTACTGACAAGACCTCCCATTCCCTTTTTCTTTACCATTTCCATTCCTTTCCATCTTGCTTGTCTCACCACTGCTCTTTAATCACACAAACGTAGCTACATTGTACTAGGATTTTATTAGTTTATTTAAATTCTCAGCAATATCCCTTTTGGTGCTTTGTCTCAACTAGTTATTAATCTTTTATACATCATTATTCTTGGTCAGTTTATTACCTATACATTATCTTCCTCACTCACAAAAGGTGGTAATCTCCTCGGGAGGATCAAACCAAAGCTGAAGTCCATGTTCTGCTTTCAGAATCCGGTCAATCTTAACAGGTCTTGGACTGGATTTCTGCAAACTCTAGTGTTTTACAATTTCACCCAGTCACCGAGAGAAACTCCTAGGTTAAAGATTTTTGAGTTTCAATAAAAAAGGACAATRTCTTCACTATGTGCTCATAAACCAGAAGTTATTCCATTGAGTTATTCTTACTAAGATGCAGTTCTTGGGAACAATTTATTGACTTYTTTTTGGATACTGGCCTAGGTCTCTGGCAGTTTCCGCAGCCCTTTACACAGACTCTGTTACAGAGATGTAACTCAGCCATGTAAACATTTAATTCTTTCCATGTATATGGTATATTATTTTTGCAAACACTTCACAATTAAAATTCATGAACCCTGTAGATTTTCTGGAGTTCCCATGAATTATGAAAAGGTAATGAAACTTGCAAGGTGCTAGATATTGAAATCCAATATAAAAAACTGAACAGCTTATTCCATAAAGCTTCTATCCTTTAAGGATGAATATTATGCATTAGCTTTTCAAAACACAGACACACTTATAATTTACACAGGTTTATCATTGTTAATAYTTCTTCCTTTTTTGTTCTTACTTTAATAGACTAGGAGAACGTAAAAACTCTTTACTTTGAATAGAGGTCACCAAGATGGAAAGGTTGACAGAGTGAGAARTGAGACAGACAAAATCTAGTTGGTCAGATTCCACTGCAACATTCCAATGATGCTGTATTTCTTCACATAGATTTAAATGATGTGTAAAATTTATAATGGCAACAATTTCATAAAGTGTTCAATAAAAATTCTTCAAGGCAGCGAAGGTCATTTAGTCTAGAAATCAAGATATCTATTTTCAAATTAGAAAATAATGTACTTATTGAGACAACCTTTAAAAATAATTGATAGCACTGCAGATTGCTTTAATTTTTGAGTCTCATAAAATAAATGAYGAAAGCAAGCATAATTAGAAGTTTTTGGATGATGAACTATTTCTTTCACAGGAAAGCTATGCCCCTTTTACCAGTTGTTCAAGATGCAAAATCCAACGGATTTTAATTGTATATGTCACATCATGTATGTGACAAGATACTACATCAGGTCAAGCTAAACCAAATAATGTAAAGCCAGCATCAAAAATAAAAATAATCATGTCACCTATGGCTGTTTACAATTGTACTCAGCAGGAGGTGCTCAGTAAAAATTAGGACTAAATTTATATTTCTCAGTGCTATTCTCTAAAAATCAATGCAAGAGTTTACCACTTCATTTCTCAGGTACATCGAGCATGACCAGCAAGTTGAAAACAGTGAAAACTCAAGTTCAGAACACTCTTGTGGCTTTTTGCTGTTACAGTAGGAAAGTGTCAAAACTGGAAATGCACTTCATGGGCCTTTCAGTCTGAGAGATCAAAGTGTCAAAAATGATTATGACAAGGATTTTATATACCTTAAGTACACAAGACCAGATCTCCCTTACTAGTTCAGAAACTGAGAATCTCATGTAAGTTGAAAACAAGAATAGTTAATTATAGACTGCTGAAAAAMACAACTGTTAAAGCTAAATTAAACAAGAAGTCAATGAGGTAAATTTTGCTGTAAATGAAGGCAAATTTGGAAGAGGCATTTTTGGAATTTGGGTGGARGTTTTTTTATTTACATGGTAGCAAATTAAATGTAGGGTATTAAATGGCATGAAGACCAAAAAGCATCCCTTCTATCTACTTTTTTTTTTGATTACAAGAAATTTCTATAAATTGTGAATTCTTCCCACTTCTGTTGATTGTGCTTTAATATGACCATTATTTTTTCTCTATCGATAGAGGCTTTTATATCTATGCTTGTAAAGCTCTGTGTTTTGTGAAGTGCTGTGAGCTGAAATGTATTATAGTAATGCAATCATCATTCTTATAATGATGGACATTCTCAGAGCACTTCCTTTTATCTAGATGAAAACAGTATGACAGCCAAATTGACTTCAGTAATGACAGAAATATAACTTTTTTTCTTGCATTTGTTAGGCATCAGCTGATGCCTGTGTGCAATATTGAACTAAAATGGGTACTGACAAAACTTCTACTTTCCCCTCTGCTTTCAAGTTGAAGGGAGGACTCCTTCAACACCTCCTTTGGGGAGGCTGTGCAAGTCTCTGGATTTGGGAGATGCAGAGCATACACGGTTACAGGCTTTCAGCATACTGACAGTGTTAATTAGAAACCATTCTTATGGTATCATAACTCTTCCCATTCTTTCCGGGTTTGGTGTTCTTGACCAAAAAAAAAAAAAAGGTAAATGGAAGTTCTCTTTCCTTTCCACCAAGTCTCAAAAGCATGAGAACCACAATTCCACGGACCTGACTCTCTCACTGTTATCAAATTCTATGAAGTGATGGGGTGATGTCGTGGAACTGCTTCATCCTCATCCATTGTAAAACTGGCTCCAACAGCTTCCACTTCCTGATATGCTTTTGTCCAAGGAAAGAAGATGACCAAGAAACTTCATACTACTCAAAATCTCCATTAAAAATTGAATGCTTTCCAAATTTACAGTAGATTCTACTGAGCACTGCAGGAATGAACTCTTTACTCTCACACACCTGGCTAAAGAAATTAAGCTTAAGTGTCAATGTTCATTGTCCAAAAAGCCTTTTTGAATACCTTTACGTCTACCAGTTAATTTAATGAAATTTAAAGGAGGGGGACATTCTTTGAGATCTAGTTCTGAAAGTACAGACTACATGAGATAGAAAAAATAAGAGCAATAGAAAACATCATTCAAATGAATGCTGAGTTCTGAAAGCTGCTCAACTACTTTCTCTGACAACCACCAAAATTGAGAGACAGCCATTATGAATTCCTAAACTACTCAAAGATACAATATTGAAAATATTGAGAAAACTGCATGGTACATCAGACAGAGGTCTCCCACTCTTTTAAAGACTGCCTTCATTCAGATAAACCTAAACTGTCCTATCAAATGAGTATTTAAAAGAACAAGGAAAATGATAATAAGAAARGAAATCTCCATGCATTGAGTGGGCTCAACCTCTAAATGTTGACCTATGGCCACGACTAAGGGACAGAGCAATTGGTCACCAGCCTCCCTCACTACTAGATAAAGRTAGGCAAGAAGGACAAAGATCTCTGGATCTCTGAGTGTCCTGAAAGCTAGAAGAGAAAAAAATTATGGTATTTAAGATACAAATTGGAGTCCAGATCTGGCTTACAGACCACCTGCTGGACCATTCTATTCTTATGAACTGTGGATAAGATACAATCAATAACTAATAGGAAAATAAAGACAGGAGAAAAACAATGATACAGGTGGGGAAGTGTGCTGGTTTTRGCTGAGGTACAATTAATTTTTTCACAGTGTCTGGTATGGGGCTGCATTTTGGATTCATGCTAAACACAGGATTGATAATCTAGAGATGTTTCTGTTATTGCTGGACAGGGCTCACACAGTGCCAAGGCCTTTCTGCTTTTTGTACTGTCACACTGGCGAGGAGGCTGGGAAGGGACACAGCCAGGACAGGTGACCCCATCTGACCACAGGGACATTCCAGACCATGTGACACCATGCTCAGTGTATAAACTGGGGAAGAAGGAGGAATGGGAATTTTTGGAGCGATGGTGCTTGTCCCCCAAGTCACCATCACGCATGATGGGGCTCTGCTCTCCTGGAGATGGCTGAACTCCTGCCTGCCCATGGGAAGCAGCGAACTGATTCCTTGTTTTGCTTTGCTTGTCTGCACAACTTTTGCTTTCTCTATTAAAGCACCTTTATCTCAACCCACGAGTTTTTCACCTTTTAGCCTTCCAACACTCTCCCCAGTCCCACTAGCAGGGGAGTGAGTGAGCAGCTGAGTGGGGCTTGAATGCTGCAGGGGTTCAGCCATGAAAGAAAGACAGAAATATACATTAAAACTTATATGAAAATGCTTTTAACTAGAAATTAATGGTTTTTAGACTAATCATATAAAATTGAGGTGTTTTATTTACACAAAAGCAGAAAACTTCCATAAGGTTGTGTGACAATACCTGCCTATGTACACTTCATACCCTGAAAACTCAAGGCTGAAATATGGTTAGATATTGCTAGTAGCAATTCTGAAAATTTTGGAGAAAAGCTAAAAATCCAAAAGATCCTCTCAGCCTTAAGAAATAAAACTAAAAAGAGAAAGCCAAGGCTTGACACAGAGCCTGATGTGTGAAGAATATAAAGCCAATTCTAGAGCATCAGTTCCTAGTCCCAAAGCAGGAGGAGCTCTGTAGGCCTTGGCAAAGAACCTCAAGTGCTGTTATTGTTGAACTGTTTCAYGGTACAACATAAGGAACAATTCCTGCAGGCTATGCGTGAAGAAGAGAGTGCCCTGATATCTGGAAGGCTTTTGTCAGAGCTTAATGATTTGTAAATGTAGGAAAAAAGAGAAAAAGTTAACTCCTTTCTTTTTTCTCCTGATTGCTATCATTTTCACTGTTAAACTCTTCTAATCACACCTTCTTAAGTAATTTGACTATATTTTTTATTTTAACTATTTTCTTTATGTCTTCAGTTTCTTTTAGCATTTCTAGAAAGGCTCTACTGAGGTCCAGGTTCAAAGGAGACTTTAATCCTATGGGCCTTCTTATCCCAATCCATGCTGATTGTCATCACCCATTATGCCCTTGGGTATGTACTATGCTTTAAAAAAAAAGTGAAAATGGGAAAAAGAGCAGAGTTCTGAGACAGCTTCCTTTATTTGTATCTACTAATTAGTAAGGAGTTTTAGCTCATCTATCTTAACACCTCTCACATCTGTGAAATGTTTTCAGATCTCACAAGCAGGGTAGATGTTTACTGSCAACAGCTAAAGTYTGTAAGAACAGTGAGGATACTTWGTGTACGTGTGTTCACTGTGGGTCCTGCCATCTCCTCTTGAATCTTTCAGACAAATTTCCCAAGAGGAAAGAAAGATGCATCTAAACCCTGCCTTTTGTTGTACTATTTTCTGCTATCTCTGTGTCCCTCTGTTGAGCCTAGGAAGAAGGGCTGATGAATAAAGAATCAGAGCTGAGGCAGGACACGTAACACCACAGCTGAGTTCTGCAGATGATGGTGGGAATGGCATAAGATGCTGTTCAGGCAGCACACGTGCTGCTTTGGAGATAAGCCATCAGTGACAGATGACTGCACTGGGAAGATCCATTGCATCTTTGTGTCTGTGTGGTACCTTTGTTCAGCACTGCTGCTGCAGTGACACTGTGACTACTGCAGACACTGCTGTGGTGACAGAGGGTGACAAAACCCCTGGTCAGAAAAAATGCCATTAAACTATTTCTGGAATTTTTGTACCTAGTGGGCTTATAATAACAGGCTTGTATTATAAAGGACATTTGAACTGACAATTGCATAATGCATGGCAAAATGCTGTCTTGTAGACAAAGTTCCAGAAGCCAGAGTCATGATCATCCTACACACCAGGCAATAGAAATGAGTCCCTGGCAGTCCAAAGAGATCTGGAGAAAGATATCAAAAGTAAGGAGCCACAACCCACTGAACATTGAGGGTGCAACAGAACTCTGAAGTTTCTTGTTCCCTRCGTAAACTTTGATGATGCTAAAGCACAGCATCCAGAGCAACAGCTTGAACTGTGAGCTGCTATTGCAAAGACTTTRCTTCCAATCCTGGTATTTAAAAGCCATGTAGATGTGGCACTAAGGGACATGTCTTAGAAGTGGACTTTGCAGTGCACTTAATGGCTGGATTCAAAGGTCCTATCCAACTTAAATAATTCTATGATTCTATAAAGCAAACAGAGAAGTTTCCAATAGTCTTAGAGGAAGAGAAACTTATTTCTGAGTCAAGGCTGATTGCTTTTTTGTTCTTGTTGGCTTTCCCTGTTTTKTTTTTTTTTTCCTTTTCCTCTGCCACTACAGAACTCCCAAAGGCATACAAACTCCCAGAAGACTCAGCTGCAGGATTAGGTTAATTTTTAATACCTGGTGAAGGCATGTCTGGTGCAGGTGACAAGAAATGTCAAGAACTTCTGCTGCTTGTGATGCAAAGACCTAAGTCCCTGTCACCAATTTTTTATAGCTAGCATGACTTCTGCCAGAGGCTCTCTAACAACAAAACCAAGAAGCATGTGAGGAAACAGTACCTCACATGAGCAGGGTAATTTCTGCTGTATTAGTCTCAGAAGTGGCATTTCTCAGTATATAACATGAAGTCTCCTTTCTAGTCTTGCCAACAGTAGAAGAAATGGGTGCCATGCATCTTCTCATGACACATTTTATGATGAATAAATTCAAATTATGGAAGTGAYCATAACCTGAAAATTTTCCTGCTCACTCAGGTATATATTTTACTAATGSGAGAATACATGAACTAAATATATAAACCATGCTATATCCTCTTGCTTTTCTTTAAAAATACTTTCTTTTTCTATTGAGTTTTGCACTCCAGTTTCTATGTGCCATCATTAACTTATAGAACTTACTCGTTGTAGGGATTCTCTTGAAATATTGCTTCACTGAACTTATGATAAGCTAAATGGTCTAATTTATCACTGTCAAGCATGCAAAATTTGGGACATACTATCTTCCAATGTAATCTCCATTTTTACATGATTCTTCTTTTAATAAGAATTTATAATGTCTTTGCCCATAAAAACCAAGATTCAACAGAAATATGTCAGAGATTACTCTGTTATGTGGTTCTGCAAATATTCTGAAGAGACAAAYAGCTTTACCTTTGGTAGGTACAGTTCTACCTCCTTAGGAACTGATGGAAAATTCAGGCAACAAATCCAAACCCCAAGCATTTCCTCTCTAAGTCCCTGGCTGTGCCTGTGCAGCTGCAAAGAAGCAGCCACAAAGAGCAGCTCCTGTCTGTTAACTCATGGATCTCTGGGGACCATTAGCAATTTTTATGTTCCAAGCACACGTGGCCACGAGCTCTGTATGCACCTGGAAGGTTGGTCAGCTGGAGGGAGGTCCTGGCTAGACACAGAGACACAAATAATGCTTCAGGAGCTGCTGCCTAAACCAAGCAACACAAGAGCTGCAGGAATATGGAGGGAGCAGGTGTGAATTGAGACACTCTGACACAGAGTCTGCACAGGCTTTTGCATATACCTGTGTTTATAWCTAAATGAAAATCTTTTGCCATCCAAATACTAATCTGTATTTTCAGTGATGAAGCAGGTACACAAATGACAAACAAAAGTATAAAGCAATATGACTTCCACCAGAGGAAAAAAAAATCCTGTTCCTCTGGTCTGTACATTAGGATGAATATGTACTCTAAAACACATGCATGGTTTAATTGTGTACACATTAAAAATGTGTATCCTGTTCCTAAATTCATATGGGCTTTGGGACCTCTTCTGGGATGGAGTTSCAAGGCCCAAGATCTACTGCAGAAGATGTCCCAGCTCTYCTTCTACATCACCTGGATTCAACCCCACTACAACAGTTTCTTTCCAAGTACCTGCAGAACGTCGATAAAAGTGTATTTGAGGTACAATGGCAGATTTTTATTGATGTGACTCAGGGTGTGGGCATATGCAATTCACACTTATATTATGGGGCTGATAGTACCCTTTAAGTGCAGCAGATCTTTGCTACATAAACATGAGTCAGCTCTCATTGACTTGGGGARTACAGATCCTCATTTTCTCACAACTTCAGCAGCTGCAGGATTCTCAGAGTAGCTTCTAACGGTGTATGACCAAAAATGGTGCATTTTTCTCCATCTTCTTATGCTAGAATGCACATAGCACTGATAAACAGGATATATATTTCTTTCCAATGCACTTTTCAAAYTACCATAATGTCCATAAAAAGGACTAAAGTAGCAATTATCTAAATAATGCATGTTGCTCATAAAAAAAAAACAAAAAACCAAAACTAAAGTTTTCTAAAAGCAAGGTGAACTAAAGCCTTTTTCACCAGTTACTTCATCATCCTGCAGGCTACTCATCCATCAAGCACAAAATCATCATGTAGTGCCCCAGATACATAACTTTCCTGTTGAGAATTGGAGCACTATCTTATACAATGAGACCTGACCACTCAAACATTGCTCAGCTTTACTCTGCTAAATGGCTGATGGGATATCTTGATTAATTCATGCCAGGTCAATCTAGTTAATTCAGAGCTTTCAACTTCATTAAAGTTCCTGGAAGATAAGGGTACTCATCACTTGGAGAACATTGCTCAGCTGGATCCAACCTTGCTAATTTTCTATTAAAGTAACAATAAGAGTCTTGTTCCCAGCTGGTCTTGTTAACATTACATACATGTGCCACCAGACTTAAAGCTGAATTACTCAGTTTTATTAAGAATATTTGGAAGTATACTGATGAAAAAACCTCTTCTTCTCTATCTTTTGTAGGAGAGRTGTATCTGACAACACTGTTTATGTTAAATACAAATTAAAAGGCTTTATGCTGTCAATTTATAGAAGGGCTGTCTGGAATTAATATGGGCACTACAGATGAAGCAGAACTCCTGGTCTCAAATTGCAGAGGCACTGCAGACTATTTCCATCACTTCAGGAACTGGTTCAATGCCCACAGTAAGGCCAACAATTGAACACTCACAGCAGAGGAGATGAAATACTAGGAAAATACAAAATTCAGATTAATTATGAGTGGATTGTGGTATTTTGTACACAGGGATTAATCAATGACAATACCAGCAACAATAAAATGGCTAAGAAGCTTGGCATAGCACTCATTGAAGCTTTATCCCATGATCACTCCTATGTGCAAATAGTGTGGTACATTGGTTGGGAGCTACAGGGAATACAGAATTCGAGTCCACTAGCTGTTCACACAGGTTTTTCAGAGGTTCTAAAGGATACTGCTGAATAACAGAAAAAAGACAAAAACATCTCTGTTCCACACTGCCCCCTCTCCCAACAGGACAATTCAATCCCAAAGGATCAGCACCCACACATGAAATGTTCACCCAGACTCTGACAACAGTGTCTGTCCTCATTTCACATCTGGTGGAAGCTCCTCCCTGCACAGCAGCCTGGAGAGTGGGGGATTCCCTTCATGGCTGATATCATTCCATCACGAGCTATTTTTAGGGATGTACTAAAAGAAATGCTAATTTATCATGGCATCAGCCTTCATATAGTCCTCACCCTTACACTTCACAGGAGCTGAGCACTGTGGGTGCTGTTTAGGGACCATGGAAAGACRGACAGGAATTCAGCCTGAAACAGTAATTTAAATTCTGGACTTTCTGGGGCTTCTCGAGGGACCCAGTTGAGGTATAAATTATTCCATCCTTAAATCCAATTGCAAATACACTGTAGGCAGGAGGTAAGTGCTTATCTCCTCATAACAGGAGTCCTGGAAGCTTTCAGGTAAGGAAAGGACATGTTTACTAGGTTATGCAGTCCTGGAAAGTAAATTGGCTGGATGCTGTCTGGTTTGGTRGATTTTAAGCCTCCAAGGATTTTAGTGCACTGGATTTTACTTTGGGTCCTAACAYCTGAATACCAGACAGCTCTTTAAGGTTGGGGAAATTAAATTCCCTGACAGAGAGGAAAGGTAACCCTCAGTMAAATTAACATTCAGTAAACCTGAGATGAGTTTTTCAATTTAACCTTACAGTTCAGAAAACTCCATTTAATTTTATTCATTCTAATTCAATTTCAAGACCAGAAAAGCTATCACATCCAGCACACAAAAAAGTACTTCTGATAATATTATTTTGTTTTATGTTCTGTATTTTTTATACCATACAAATCTATAATTCTATACTATTATTCCATGGACAGAAACAGGCCTTACAACAAATCTTTCCAATTTCATATAGCAACCTGTTGTCCTGTTGTAGAATAATTATATTTGCAACTTCTCACACTAAACAAGAAAAGTTCCAGGATTATAAATACATCAAGTTCCATAAAGCTAAATTTCACTTATTTATAAAAAAATAAAAACAATAAAGGAACATAGACCATAAGGTAAAAAACTCCAGAGCTGAAAAGAAATCAAAGACCATGTGCACAGCAAGGCACTGCCTCCATATGGAAGGGCATAAGGGTTGCTGAAACGCTGTCTTTTCCATTTCATTCTAAAAGACCAAGAAATGCATGCATCAATACAAGTAACATTCTTGTTTGAGTTCAAGACACATGAAAACATTTCATATAGAGGTCCACACTTAGCCAATAAAACCACAATCATGTTAGTTACAGACCACATGTACATCTTGTTTCCAGTAACACKATTTGTGATGGGGTTAAAAAAACCAGCAACTCAAAATTTAACAAAAACACATGTAGTGCTGGCTCTRTGATGATGTATATGCACAGGTATACTCAGCAAGGAAAATACCAAAGGGGAAAAGAACTATGCCATTTATCTTTTTCAGTATACTCTCCCTTGAGAAAAGCCTCAGTTGTTTCCTAGGATTTGTTTAAAGTCACTGAATTAGTAATAGGAATTGCCACACTTACTGATCATCCAGAAAAAGAAAATACATTAGCAGAGAAATCTCCAGCACATCAGTGCAGAGAACACGGACTGCACACAGTGGTAACACCTCCRGCCCTGGTTTTGGGCACTGGCACCCTGGGCAGGCTGTGGAGGCTGTGCCCATGGAGGGAGAGCCCAGCAGAGCCTAAGGGCTGGGGCAGCCAGCAGGAGACCTGGGGGCTCTGGGCACTGAGGAGAGCCCGGGGGTCACAGCACTGGGGGTACTGGAGGCTGTGAAATCTCTCAGAGAAGAGATGGGGGGAGGTGTCTCCAAGACATAACTAGCTGTAACTAGCAACTCAGCTGCAAGGTAGAAAATTTAAGTGCAGAAAGAAGCAGAAAGGGATAAATATTAGCATGAAATCTGAAAAGAAATACCAGAGAAGCTTAAAAGTTCTTCTTACCCTGTAAGCAAAGCAAATGCTCCTTCAGCTTCTATCACGAGTATTTCCAGGACAGCTGCAGTGTCAGTCTTTGGTGCCAGCATTCAGCATCCATCCCATTGCACACAGTGCCAGCATGAGTGTGCAGATACTGARGGCCAAGGGCCTGATCTTGAGGTGTGTAGGTTTTTTCCCACTGACAGCAAAGGAACCTGAAGGCACTCAGCACCTGACAGCACCAGGGTCACTGAGCAGCGAGATGGAAGTTTTGTGTCTGAGTGCGCCCTAGGAAGGATCTCCCACAGAGCCTTACTTTGGACAGCTTTTCCTTTTTAGCACAAACAATCTTCTACAGTGCTCTTTATGGATGGGTTTTAAAAGCAAATATAACTCAATACCTGAGGCAGATCCCATTTCATGCTGTGCCGTGAGGCTGCCTTGGGTGGGTTTAGTTGGGGCATCTTAAAAAAGGGAAAAATTTCTCACTTTGAAGGGTTCTTATTTATAGATTCTAATTATGATGCTATTACCGTTCACAAACTTCTACAAACTACACATATGAACTTCTTACTACCTCATTCCACACGGTTGCATCTAAACTACCTTGTATGGAAATTTCCAGACACAGAACATTCACCCAGAAAATTATCTGAACTATTGTAGGAAATTATGTGAACTTTATTTAGGTACTTTTGAAAGGGCACTTAGAGAAATACAGTAAATCCCCACTACTGTATTACTTAGCACAATGGGATTGTAGGAATTTTAATCTAGAAGTTAGTTTTTGGCTTGCATGTGCCAGTGCCCAGGACTGGGTCTAGATTTTTCATTAAAAAATTAGCCATAAAGAACAGTCATTAGCACTATAAAACCTTGCTATCCCCAAGGTATTCAGGCCCAAGATTTCTTATTCTGTTCTCATGGTAATTATCTTGTACAAATTTGGCAAGATTTTTTCCCTTTTCTTTAAAAAAAAACCTATTGATCTAATACTACAGCCACATTAAAAGATGTTAGAGTTGCCCCACTACCAATGTTCTCTGTAGGTATATGTTGATAATAATTGATAAATCCCAAGTATTTGTACACTTTTACTTTTAAGAAGACATGCATAAGGAAGACTCTTGAGCATAAACACTCAACAGTTGTTAACAGTCTGTCCTCAAACTCCCTTTGTCAAGTACAGATGTCCTACTACCCACTCACTACAAACAGGCAGTTTAATAAATCCATATGAACAAGCCATGGAAATCCCATTTGACTGCACAGCTTCCTGACATCTCACAGGCACCTTACCACAGGGAAACCAAAAAAGCATCTACAAGTCTCTGTGCTAATATGTACTCTGCAATAACTGCTGGCACCCCCCATAGGCGTCTGATTTGTCAGGTTGCTCAAATGTCACCTACTATGCCACAAAACCACCATCTTCAGTCCAGTTGAAAAGAGAGAGACATGTTCTTTYAAAGGAAGAAAATACTTGGCCATTATCCATCTTTAACTTCTAAGCAAGTATTAAATATTTAACATAAAGTAATGTTTAAGCCATTCAACCAGAAAGTGGAAGAACTGGGTCTAATTGAACACCTTGAGAACATTAAGCTGACACCTCCCTCCATCACAGATGAAGCTCTCAGGCTCCCTCTAGGCCCTATGTACCTTTTATTCTCAAAACCTAAAGCCTTGTGACTGTAAACTCTCACTTGGCCTTAAGATATCTAACAGAGAAAAAGTAACAAAACTTACCACCTACCTAATTCTCAAAAATTTTTACCACCCTCACTAAACCTGAAGTATTGAAGAGTCCAATAAAGCAACAGGAGTGAACTGCCTGGACCTGCACTATCACTGTGCTGAGAAGGCCCCAACAAAGGAGGAATGATGAGGAGGACTCCACTGATATCAGAAGGCTAATTAATTACTTTATTATACTATATTAAATTACATCTAAACTGAATCTGCCAAGCACTCAACCCTGGACAGAACTGCACAGAATCTCGGGATTGTCACCCAACACTTTGGGTAAACAATCTCCATAGTGCATTCCACTTTTGCACAACACAGGCACAGCAAATGACAAGAACTGTTTTTCCTTTCTCTGAGGTTCAGAGAATGTGAAACCCAGAAATATTCTTGGGAAGAACTGTGCCTTGCTTTTCTCTGCGAGGARAAACGGGGGGCTACACTGCRCTACACTGGTAGGTGCACCCTCCCGAGGACCTCAGGGGAGAGCTGKGAGTCACCACTGCCTGCCAACATCCAAATTACTGACCTTGGGTTTGGTGCCTCAGTACTCCATCAAAGAGGAGAAACCTTCCAGATACTCCAGCAAGCTCCTCCCAAGCTCTCTCAGCTTCTGCCTGTTCCCAGGTAATCAATTATCCACCCAGAAGGGCTCAGTTTGTCAGCGGCTCCTGCCTCCGCACTGATCTTGCTGCACAGCCCTGCTATGACAGGGGAACACTTGCAAGGTCCAGTAAAAGTAGGAGGGAGCTGAAGRCTCCACAGAGGGCCAGGCAAATGGAAAAGTGCAATTATCAGCACTGCAGTAGCAGGCACTGGTTTTTTTTTAAGGGCTTCTTAACTCTTACACTGTCAGCAGACCTGTCAGGCTGGCAAGGACATTGCTGTACTGATTGTAACTCTCCACTGAAGATGTGCAAAGCCAAGAGATGTAGGGCTCAAATGTGATATATTTTCCCCTTCAACACCACAGGAAGAAATACACCACAGGAAGAAATACATGATCATGATGATGACAAGGAATATAAACCCACCACATTTTAAGGCTTCAGAAATCTCCATGGTGATGTACAAAGTCCACAGATAAAACCAGGTACCCCTCACAAACAGTCAGGGCTCCAGCATGTACTTCTTGGGAGATGCTGCTATCCTGCTCCTGCCAAAGAACAGAAACTCCCACTGGCAAAGCTATCCATCCATTCTCTAGTGCCATAAGCAGCATGTTTGATCCCTTCCAATGACCACAGGGCTCAGGAGTTTCACACAGTCCCTAGCTTTGGCTGTGTGGCATTGCCAGTGAGATRGTACTCATGCAAATATGTGCAAAGACAATGGGGATCTCTTAAAAATCCTGCTGGGGCTGTCTGAGGATGAGATATTGCATCCCTTGCCCAGCAATAGCCCTGAATACAGCCACAGTAACACAGCAGCTGCAAGCAAGGGTGATAAGCAAAGACTCCTGTGCACTGCCAATATCCTCCTATGCCAGCATGTTGCATCAGCTTGATTTTGCAGCTTCAGGCTCACCTGTTTTTCCAATCTTTTCAAATTCCTGTTCTGATCTCTTAAAAAGTTCTTCCCCTGTTTGGGGTTTTTATTTTTTCCACATTTTTCTTTCTGATACAACAGACACAGAGCTTCACTGACTGGAGAAGGCTTGGAAACAACAGATCCTTCTTCCTCTGCCATGAAAATGGACAGGAGCTTTGTTAAGAGTTAGACAAACTTCCCTGAACTCACTGAAAACACACTTTTAATGTAGGAAAATTCTTGTTTGAGCTCTGTAGACACCATTTAGGGAAGCTTGATCTATCACAAGGGTCATGAAAAAATACAGGGTTACTCAGCAATCAACATAAGGAAGAGCAGCAAATGTCCCACGTGCCTGCCAAATCCCCAGGTTTGCCCAGAAAATACTAGCCATGCACTTGCCAACATTCATTCTTTCTCAGTACAGCAGTTTTGCTGCAGGGTCAGGTCCCCACAGACCATGCCAAACTCCCCTTTTCCCTCGGTAAGAAACTAAGAGCTCATCCCAAAACTGCCCCCAARCCCTGGGACAAGTAGCAATTAAACTCCACATGAGGCTGAGGCAGTGATGAAGCTCAGAATCTTCCCAAAGGACACTGAGTACAGAGAACCGTCACATACTGTGCAGTGCAAAAGAAGCTTTAATTGTTATCACATTTGTTTTCCGGTTTGACAAGTGCAAGGCAACTGTATTAACCTTATATAGAAGGGCCACTGGCAAGGAGCAGACCTGAAGGCCAACTAACATTTAACTCTGTGGATTACCTACCACAATGGGAGACCAGWAAGCAAATAGAGAAGACGTTTCAAAATGAGGCAGCTGTTCTTGTTGCAGCCAGCACACACAGAGCCAGCAGTTGAACTGTCCCATACATATTTTCATACAGGCCACCCTTGTTTACTAAAACCAGATGAGATCAGGCACAGTCTTRCCACACAAGACTGAGAAACTGGCCATCCTTAGTGAGTGAGGCCTGAAGTTCAGAAAAATTACATGCACCAAGGAGTACTCTTAGGGCTTTATCTCTCTGAATGGGATRACAGATAAAAATAGAACTAAAATATTCTTAAGGGCAACCTGATAAAGTATCTACAGTACCAGCATATGTCTGTAAAAATGTACTAAAAATATTAGGATTTCTAGTATTTTCTGCCCTATTATTATGCCCCAGTCTGTCCACTTCCTCATTAGATCAATTTACCCAATTTTAATTAGARTTAGTAGTCTGTAACAGGGTACCTCCAAATGTCAAAGTCAAAGCCAACAATAACAACAAAAAACAAAGAATACTGTGAGCACAAGTCCCATCAAAGGCTATGGACATTACACTACTGGCATTGATGAGTTTGCAGGTGTGCCCTCCAAAGCTGCCTCACCCACTGACCCAGCTAAGTGAGTGGAATTCCTAGACTTGAGAATGCAGGGACTCAGAAGCAAGCCAGCAGACCAGTCATGGTAAACACTTTCTCTGCTTTGAAGTGGAGTAGGATGCTTGGGTGTCTCCACTTGACAGGTGATTGTGGAATTTTCCAGGAAATTGGCAGTCAAACTCTCATATCTGATGTGAGAAGTGCCAGGAACTCCTCATGCCCWACTGAGTTCTTCCACCTTATGGGCTCACAGCTGCACCAGACCTCCACCCTACACAATCCAGCTGCAGCTGGTTTTGCTCATCTTACACTCTTGGTAAGCTTTGTTATGGCCTGGTGGCATCATACAGGTCTACTGGAGCCAGAAGATCTGGGATGTCACATGGCTGGTGTGCCTGGACTTCTGCTGGAGAGGTAGTGGGGCACAGGAAAACCCATCMCACTGAGACACTCTGCCTGATGACTCTGTGAAGAAAGCAAGGGACAAMCAAGGCTGTCACTCCTAGCTGACCCTCCTGACCAGAGGTGGGTCAGACTTGCACAGGCAGTAGCTGGGCAGGTACATTTCTTTATGGGCAGTCTGAACAACCTGCTCTTCCTCTGAACAAAAAAACCCCTAAGGTGCTAAGCCCAGTTCATGTGAAAGACTAATTTCTCAGAGGCCTGCTTGTCTTCTCCTTCATGTGACCACAGCCCCAGAGCTGCCCCCTTTGAAATTTAACCTAAAGGTGCCTCAGCCTATCCTCCCTCTCTCAAACATGAGACCAAAACCCAGAGCCACCAATACCATAATCCTGCCAGGATTAGCAGGTCTGTCTGTCCAGCAGGAGTGAGGAAAAACTTTCTCCGCATGATCTAGGCTGGATGCCTAGAACAAGCCCTCCTCCACATCTGCTGGCAAATGTGTACAGTCCAGCCAGAGGGCTCTCAGGAAGCTATCAGGTGGTGATGGCCTGAAGATAAATATTTGAGTTGTGCCTGTAAACTGGAGCCTGTTGGCAAAAGGAGGAACAGGAGTCCCAATGCAAGGGCTCCAGACTAGAGTGTTTTGGCCCTAAGTGATGCCTGCTGCATCATGAGGACCATGCCAAGAAAGAAAGGGCAATGTTTCTGGAAAGGAGCTGGTCTCTCAAACTGGTGGCACAATCTTGACTATCACACTGAAAGCCTAACAAAGATGAAGCCTGAACCTACATGGACATTTCCACAAAGGTGAAACCTGAACCTACTCTGTCTTCTCCAGAGAGAGGAGAATCGTCTTTCTCCATCCCACAGACTAAGAACATGAACTGGATGGCAAAACCAGCCAGTTGCATAAAACCTTATGTATGCAGAAGCAGGTATCACCCATAAGCAAGGGCAGCTGTACTCAACCATGTAAAACTCCCACAGTTTTCCTGCCCTCATGTACACTGGTGACCCATTTGCTGGAACATTCCCAGGTAATGAGTTCATTACACAAGTGWGGCTTTGGCAAAGTTGTGGTGCCAACTGCACTCTACCCTTGGGAAAAATAGACACAAATGTCCTCTGAGACTAGTTGATACTGGGTCATCTGTGCCAAGCAAAGTCTTGAAAACAATCAACAAGAGAGTGTAAAGACACAGGGGGAAAGGTTATGGCATTTGTCTTCCAGCCTCACAGAAATCAGGCTCTTCTTGGCATCTTTAGTCATTCAAACCTTGACTTGGTCCAAAATTATTACTCATGGTAACTGGGACTTCTGGGACTTCTAATGGCTCAGAGAAATTGAATAATCAAAGGTTTGGGGTCTAAAGACAACACAATAGCTTTCCTGAAAAACAGGGTAGACAGAGCTGTTGCTCTGTGTTCTGTACAATCTGACTCCACTGACATGCCCCATCCCTGCAGTGCTTGTCCACCTTCCGAATTCCTGTAAACAAATGCCAGAATCTTGTTTTTGTTAACTTCTGCTTCTATTTCTATGTTTTTGAAATGGCTAATCGCAGCTGTCATTGTTGCCGAACGAACATTTACCGCCTCGCYGTAGCCTTTAAAAATACATTTATCATGCAAATGCTGGTAGAATTTTAAGTACAGCTGAAATAATGGGTAGTTCTGTAATAGCCCTCGCTATGAGATATTGTGTCACAGTTGGCCACAACAATCCAAAAATAGAATGATTGTTCTCAAAATCAGTAGCACACCCRATATGCATTGCTCATCTCTCATCACAAGGGACACTTCTGTTTTGTACAGCTGCACTCTTTCTTGTCTAGATTTGACTGGTCACATGCCATGCTAAATTAGTGTGGTTTTTGGAAAAAAATGTTTTGGTTGGTTATTGGTATCACACTCCTTTTGTTATATTTTTTTCACTATTTATATTTACCTAATAGTAAAACACCTCTTATACCAAATTATATCAATTGCCTGTACCACCTGGAATCTTGCTTCCAAGAGGAACCAAAKGGGATTTTTAGAGGGAAGCAATTAAGAGCTGTATATATAGGTACTACTGCAATGCAGGTGCAGAGAGAGCAGTGGGAATTCTCTCCAGAGACTATCCTCGTGGCCAGCTTACACAGCAACTCATTTCCAGCTCTTTCATCCCCTGGAATTGCTAAATATTTTCTTCATATTTTACAGATTATAAGATCTCTTGAAGTGCAAACATGCTGCTCTTTGGACAACTTCTTATCACAGTWAAGTTCCACAGTATGAGACTAAAAGCTGCCGAGCCTCATACAGCTCTGAGAAGCTGAGAACTCTCAGGATCCTCTGGCATGTCAGTCTAGGAAGGGATGGTCATTTTTCTCTGCACACTGGCTTGTTTTCCTTTTAGTGAGTATGAGGTTCTCATTTCACAGGATGAAGAAACTGAAAACACAAACTTCATATTTTTGCTTCTTTTTTGGCTACAAACAGCTAGACACACTCTGCCTGAAGTTAAGCGAGGGATCCCTCTTAATTTGATGGGAGCAAGACAGATCCCTACAGACAAGACACTGGAGAACAAGTCTTTAACTCTATCAAATTTTCCATGTGATGCCCAAAACCAGACACCCCATGCTAGAGAACCAGAGGTGAGATATCTGCTGCAAAGCAGAACACTACCAGAATCTCTTACTCCATCCAGGCCTGAACTCTGCATCTGTGATTGCTTAAACAGGGATTGCACACTAAGGCTTACCAACTGAATAGAAACCAGAGGGTGCTTAAGTAGAAATAAATTAACTTCATCTGCCTCATTATTTTTACATCTAAACCAACATTCASAGATTTAAAAGACACTATGCAACCCTTATTTTTWATTTTTTAATATATATTACAGTAAAATGTAAGTTATATATTAGGAAATTGCCATATGTTGAAGACCAACCAAATCAGCTAACTTCCACAGAAATGCAGTCTACTCAAGAACAAARCTTTGGACATAAAAACTTCTAATTAAAGACCAGTTCTGAAATATTTTATGTACCCTTAATTCTTACAACTTTCATAAAATGCTGGGTGCTCAGATTAGCTGTATATATATTATGATTGATTCATTGACTTATCAAGCCTAACACTGATAGGCATTTTAGGCTGCAGACAGCTTTCACGAGCAGATTTTTTTTTTCTTTCTAAAAGAATGCTTTGATGAGCTGCTAATAAAGTAGCCATTTAGACAACTGCATTTTAGAAATAGCATAAATAATTAGCCATCCCTTTTAGCATCCTACCTCTCTTACAATCTATGTAATTTCTGGTATATAGTCAAAAATCAATTACTGAATTGCAAAATGTAATTAAACAGTTACAGTAAGTTATCAAAATGAATGTGTGTTACCAAAAAAATAATTAGTCATAGGAAAAAAATGCCTAAATCGACCAGGTCTAAGCCAATCAGGTGCATTCCAACTGTAAAGCAAATAAATGGGGACACTCCACACCCATACAAGGCAGTTTCCCAGCTCATTTTTAAATACTTCACAGTTCTATACATAGAAGACTTCCAGCAAAAGATATTTTATGGTGTCATAGAAAGGAGTTTCACTAAGTGGCACTGCTATTCAGGTATTATTATGGACTGTAAAGAACTCTGCACAAAACAGCCCTGAGATCAAGGCCCATAATGATTTCTGCTATGTGAAGAAAGTCTCTATGTTAAGGAGCTTATGATGTGAACTCAGTCTGCTCAGCATTTAAGCTATTAATTTTTTTATAGGGTATTCTACCTGTAAAAAAAGATGTGGGCATGAAACTGAACCTAATTCTCAACAYCCAGACAATTCTTCATGTGTTGTCTTTCAGTTTGCAGCAGCAGTAGAAAACATAGCTTTGTCCAGTAAGGCTCAATTTTCCTGAAGTTTTGAGTTCCTTCTATGCTGCCCATTTCCCACAGTGAAAGGCACTACATATTCCAAWATCTGACCTAATACAAGCCTGAGCACTTAGCACTTCACAGCAGAGTTACAAGAGAATTCACATTTGCCAAAAATGAAGAAAATTCAGAACTGTCCATATCTATATAATTCTTTGTGCTACTTTGTCCCATCCCAGTATGCCACAGTGCAAGCTGGYGTGTACTGGGCAATTAATTTGAAATATATAAATAAGAAACCTAGCCAGTTCCATAAACCAGCCCCTGGGYTGACAGAGAGGAACCTCAACSAATGACATTCCATCCTGAGCTGCACACATCTCACTGSTGCAGGAGCTGGGTGGTGCTAAAGATCAATGAGCTATCCAGACTAGGATTTTCAAACCCCCTTTATAAAGAGGGGTTCAAACAATAAACTCTCCTGATTGCCTCACAGACATTGAGGTGTGTGTCATCCCTGTCTCCCACCACTGACTACATGGAACACATGGCCCCCCATGTAATACTACTTGGGAATAATTTGGTGTTCAAAGAGCAATCGTAACTTTGGAGTAAGAACTAAATTACTTGCTATCACCTTAGTTACAGAAACAGAAACATGGCATGTCTGGTAAACTGTGCAAAGAGTGTTGAAATATGGCAGTGATTTCCCCACCTCCAAGAGCTCACCAAGCAGCTCCACACTGGTCGTCCCTCTATGGACAGTGGGTTTTGTGCCACTCTCTAGAGGTCTGTTTACATAAACCCCCAACTATAGCAAGCATACAGCCTGGTCAGTGAGCTTACTGTAACTCTTAATCCAGGTATGGAATGCTAATAGGAGTCATGTGCAGTCCCCAGGCTGATTATTTGCTGGATTCAGGAGATATCAGCCATAGAGCAAGGCTAATTCACCACTCCGCCCAGTTCCCCAGCATTCCTGCCAGACCACATCAAATGGAGCAGATGATGATTTATCACCACTTGATTCAGCAAGGACTCTCAGTAAGTAAGACCAGAGGGATGTGAAAGAACCCTGATACATTTGGCCACCAATGGCCAAGGTTCTGTGTAACTCTTTATCTGACCTTACAGCCAGAGAGGAACTCACCACAGTGAATGACAGCGTGACCTCAGCTCACACGGAAGAACAAGAGGAATGGAGCTGACTGTAATTCTGACATATCTCAGAGGAAAAAGGGTTGCTGAATGATTTAACCCCAATTGTGTAAGGCAAAAATTCTGATTCACTAATATGAATTAAATTTTGCAATCCTTGTTAACACCCAAAAAGGTTTAATCTTAAACATATACCTCTGATACTTCTTTAGTGATATGCTAAAAAAATATAATAAAAGAAGAATCAAGAACCACAGTTTAGGTTTCCTCACAGATATTGTGTTATTTCCGTCCATGACAAATTACATTCACTAAATTCTGACTTATTGCCAAATAGCAGAAGAGTAGCCACCTACAAGGCTCAATTTAGTAAAGCACTCTTATGCTGATTTACATATAGAACAGAGGGTTGGATGGTGTTAAACATTTACRTTTAGGCTTTTGATAAGTTCATACACCAAACAAATTATTTAACTGCCTGAATAAATGATTCAGAATCCGAACATCTCAAATGGGATGACGCCCCCATTGTATGTGATKAACAACTAAAGGAAACTCAATGACTTCACTATCTAAGGGCAAAATTAAAGAACATTGCACAATGAGAAATCAGACCAGCCTGCATTCAGTTCACAGTTGTATAATTTTAAAAGGACTGTGTAGAGCAGTTCTTATATGATATAAGTGTCCCTGGCATCCGGGATGGAGACATTACTTAGAAGACAACAAATTACATTTTACATCTCTTCAGGGAGAAGAAAATTTGCATCTTGGGCCTCCCACTTCCTGGCAAGGGATCTAGTCATTAGGCCATTACATATAAATGATACAGGCTAATGTATATACACACACATATATGTAAATGCCACATTTTTTTAGGTATCTGTTGAAGGGACTGGGGTTCCCAAGTCCCCTTTCACAATGCAGACAGTAACTTTAGAGTAGTAAACTTCAATCTCAAGGAGCAACAGACCCAAGACAATAAAACAGACTACTCCCACACTTGAAAGAGAAAGCAGGGAAATAGGAACAATCAGACATGTTCCAGCAGGGCTCTGCTGAGCCAATTTTGTATCTTATCTGCAAAGTCAGAGGAAAAACCCCACACTATCTGAAGCCCTAGTTATTTATAGTTTATGTTTACTCTTTGCTCAGTAGAATAAATGTGCTGAGTATTACTGTGATAAGACATAAAAGCATTACTTGTTGTACTGACACATGCTCTAGTAAAACCTTTAGAAATGCAAATAATGCTGCTAAGTTGCTCTTATTTATGTTTCTAAGTCACTGTACTCCTATCTGCCATATCATCCTTCATGCCCTAAGCACCTCCTGAATGGCCTGCTTCTTAAATTGCTTTTTATAGATTAAATCACTTTTCCCAGAAAATCACATGCTATTGGCACAGAAGCCATGCAAATGATGCCCAAGGCAGGTAGGGTGCTGATCAGAGGGAGCTGCTATTTAATGATTGCAGTTTAGCAACACTGAAGTTCACACTCCCATCTTCTGCCACTACACCCTGTGTCTCAGCAACCTCCTCCCCACACATCTGTCCACACATCCTTTTTGCCCTCTGCAAATCCCCACTATTCATAAAATCTCTCCCTGTTACCTCCTGTATTTTTTTCAASTACTCCTTTGGCCACATTTTCTCTTCTTCATCTCTTCAGTCTCACTCATACTCCTCATGAGAGGCAGACCCATCTACTTGTTCCCTTTAGCTGCTATCCTCCCTTGTGTCTCCTTCTGTATTACTTGTTTGTGATGAGCTCAGGCATGGGAAGGTAATGGAGACCTGCTGCCCCCAGAGCTGGCCAGCCAGAAGGTGCCTCTGTGTGAGCTGTGGTATCAGATCAGATCTCACATTGTCTCCCAGCATAGCTAAAACCTGCCATGTTTTTGGGTTGCAAAAAGCTGCCTGAAGTGATCAGACACATCTAAGGAGGGAAAAGGGCAGCTCAAAGCATCCTACTTTATCCAGCTGAGACCAAGCTTGAACTGTGAGCCTGAAGTCCAAAACATCATCATCACTAACCCAAAAATTACAGCATGGGTTTTCCAAGTGGTCTGATAGCTGTATTCCCTTCACTTGTGTGACTGGTTGTCACCAGATACACTCTGTCCTTTTGGCAAGAGCATGGACTTTGTCTTTTCCTCTTTTCCCTTTACCAGCAATGGCATATGAATGAAACACAGCAAACTGACTGCTTCACTACCCTCTCAAAMTTGTAACTGGGGAGCTGTGATTAAGAGCCCTACCTAATCTCRTTGACTCAGTAATTATTTAATCTTCTAATATTTTTTATTTCTTTCCTACCATACCTTGCCTATGCCTAAAAGTAGCTTAAGTCCCCACTAATGGCTGGGTCACTAATAAAGGGCATCACTTAGCAATGACATAACTCTGTTTTCTGATAGATGCCTCTTAATATGGAATTAATTTCTTTTTTTCCACTGCAAAAAATGTCATATATTTGACCTCTGCCATTTTTCCCACTGCAATTTTCAGAATGGTTACTTTCACATGTCACACTTAAGGCATTGAAAATTGCAAGATACACAAACATACACATTCTGAAGCATGCAAGTAAGGAGACAAAGTCTAATTTCACAATTCATAGCTCTGTTCACAGAGATTTATTGCCTAATAGAGCATAAATCCTATCACACTCTGTGTTTCAGAATAAGAAATGCTAKAGTTATACTAAGTGGTGGATTAAAAAAGGTGATCTCATGCGAAAAAAGATCACTGCATGGATAACGAGGTGAGGATTCAAACAGTGCTCAGAAATTGAAGTACCAGTTTGGCTTCATAAAATCATTAGTGGAACTGGGCTCAGCTTTGGTGTCTGTATTTTCAGCAGCTGTCGATAAATTTAAAAGAGTTCAAAAGGAGCTACAGAAACAACTGGAGAGCTGGAAAATGGATAATACTCAAACTTCAGGTGCATAGTTTACACATAGAAGGCTAAGAAGCAATTTAGTTTTCCTCTCCAGATTTGAGTACAAGGGTATTTTTGAGCTAATTTTCATTCATATGCTTAACAAAGTTCAAAACTGGAAGGTGAAGCTAGAAATATACACTAGAAATAATTAGGATTTTTTTAAGAGTTTAAATAATTAGCCATGGAACACTTCACCTATCGCAAATTTCTCATCCCTTAAGGTCATTAAGCCAAGAGGATGCATATTTCTGAGAGATATGCTTGAGCTACAAAATGCCATACAAAACCTCCAAAACTTATGGCCTTCATTAAAACCCATCTATTAGAAATTACACGGTGAGTAGGAGGAGGAGTCAGTTCTTGTGGTGGTTATGGCCTTGCTAGACTGAAAAACTGCAAATCCTGAAATGAAACACAGCAGAAGATGCAAGACAAGTAAAGCCAGACTCAGCTGAACCTTCCCTCACAAATCCACATGGCCAGAATAGGTGCCTCTGTGACTCCAGGCATGATGTTGCACAGTCATCCATCGTGTTACTGAGTAAAAGTAACCCTCGCCCACAAATTAGTATTGTTACTGTACATCCTATACAGTCCTGAAATAAAGGGAAGGAAACGAGAAAGTAATTTAAATATAGTTCCAAAATCATGTAATTGCTCAGAAAAATTAAAGCTGTTTCTGTTAAAGGTGGGTCAGATATTTTATATACATTTTTTAAAGGGGTATGGAAGAATTGCCCACTCCAGTAGCTTCTTCATCCCAGACTCAAGCAATTATTTTCATGTCTCCCTTGGGAGCCAAGAGTTATTGGCTAGAACTGAACAAGCCAGGGTTGCAGCCAGGTGCCTTGAGAGCACAGGAACTTGCTTGTAACGTTCTCTCTCTGCTCAGTAATGTGACTTTGCAGACTGAGGCTCCTACCAAAGCAGTCACTGTAGCAGGGCCATCCAACARCAGCACTTGTCTCAATCTACTGCTGGCATCATGTCATACTTCAGTAAGCAGAAGGTCATGATTATCTCCCTTTCCTCAACTAGACAATCCTGCCAAAATACCACCACCAGCACAGTGAGGGTTTGTGCTACAACACAGCACTCAGGGCACCTGACTGTACCTGCAGACTGTACCTGCTTGTCACCTGTCAGGGAGAGGGCTTGTCCAAGAGACAAAACCYCACAGGAGCTTAAAGGGGAACACAAAACCAGGACAGCTGCTGACTTCACCATATGCTGAACCAAAGGCAAGCCTAAGCCCTCTGTTTTAACTGTCCCTCCATAATCCTAAAGCATGGCTGAAAAAGCCCCACAAAATARGTTTTGAAAGTAAAGACAAGTGCCTGACTGTTGCCACCCTTTCCCATGTTTATGGGGGAGACATTCAAGTAGTAACTCAAAATCTTCCTCTTCTTTTCCTCCAAGTACAAAGGATTCTCTTCTGAGCCATCGTGCTTGAACATAAACTTACAGCAGCATGTATACAGCTAAAAAAACCCAAACCCAAGCAACAACAAAGACCTTACAAAAATACAGCACTGCAGGCATGGTTCTTCCCTGGGGAGAGGATGAAAGAGCAACATGTGACAGATGTTTGTCATGTCATTTTATATAGTATTCAAATCCACTCAGAAACAATAGTGGCGAGAATGGTATAAAAACCTAAACAGAGCAGACTAAAAAGAAGCATTACAAAAATAACTCTTGAATAAGAACAAAAGAAATTAAATATAGAAAGACCAAGAAAGTGGTTTTAGGAAGCTTTGCTTTTTATGTCAATTTAAAGAAAAGAATAAAATCTCTTTTAAGGACTCTCTCAAATCCCAAATTTGTCTCCATTATCTGCTGACTCAGAGACTTCACAAGACACTCTGGCTGAGAAACTGCAGGGGTTGCTTCCTACATAATATAGTATTGATGTACCCCTGAAGGATGTAACAGCACCATGAAACAGACCATCCTCTTTGCCTGCAGGGTTTCTAGCTATTCTCTTAGGCTTCTTATTTCCTCCCCACAGCCAAATCCTCATTTTCCCTTATGTAAAACTTCTTTCTATACCAGTTTTTTAAACAAGCAGATAAAAAGAATAAATAAATTATCCTCTGGGAAAGTGACTTGGCAGTGAAATGCCATAGTGTAACGGATACCTGATCATATAGGAATAAATTTCAACTATGAAGTGCAAGGAGAAGCAAGACACTCTAATCATTCATATAAATATGTATGGAGGCAACCTACAAACCTGTTCACCCACTTAGTGCAACCACTGTGCAGTAGTTTGCATGCTAAAATACATATTGCCCATTCTCCTATGGGGAAGATGACACAGATGCTTTGATTTTTCAGGCTGCTGCTGTTCACTAAAAGAGTGAAAGCACCATTCTTCAGTCTGAACTGGTTATTGGTATTCTATTCTAGAACTGAGGTGCTTAAATCATTTTTCAAACATAAGCTCTTAAGCAGCCTAAGCAAAGAAAAATTCCGTATAGATTTTTTTATTATTTATGGTCAGGTATTCAGATTCTGCAACAATTAGATTAGGAGTTATTTTCAAACAGCTTCAAATACTTCATCCACAAATGATTAAAAAAAAAGAAAATTAAAACTCTGCTTACCTGCAGTTCCTAGAAAAAACCCTCAACCTTTCTTCCCCTCGGGGCTCAACAACCATGAAGCACCCCTCTCTTCACACAATAGCCTGTGTGCTGTGATCTCAATAGTTCTATTTTCCACAGCCTCTTCCCTGGTTTAAGAATGTACTTCCACAAAATTCCCCATTTGTGCAAATGTAACAGAAGTTTTGCAGTGTAACCAATTCTCATGTACAGCACTAAAGAGATGGCCTTTCCTAAAATATGGGACACGGCACTGGGAAGGACAGGACAGAGGAACAGTAGTGAGATAAAGAGCTGAGGAGGATTCATGGGCTGACCAAGGTGAGCAGGCAGAGAAACCACAAAGCCCAAACCCACTCTGTGTGCCCTGGGCTGTTGCTCAGAGGGGTTTGGAGGGAGGAAGGCACCGTGGAGGGCCACGACAYTGTCTGGGCTTGGTGAACTCCTGGACACCACAGCCACTACAAGCTACTACAACAACTCTTCAAAACAGAAAAYTGGCATTTTCTCTTTAGCAGCAGGCACTCAGGTAAGAAAGCAAAACCACAAAAAAAAAAAAAGCACCCCTTTATCCCTCATCTTTAGAGGGCAGGGCTGCTCCAACCAACAAACTAAAACACTGGAGGGCTGGCTGGGTAACAGCTTTTTCCTTTCTCCTGCATCCCCACAGCCAAAGAGAGGAGAGGACACCCAGTCAAACCACTGAAGAAGAAATCTCCTCTGCTTTTTAAAGAGGAGGTCCACTCTGTTTTTTGTTAATCCATGTAGGAATTAAAACTGGTTGATCTACATTCCGATGGTTTATCAAGACCATATTTAGGCTAGAATAAAATAAGTGTTCCCATTCATAATCCCATATTAAAACAAATGCCTGTGAGTCTATAAAGATTCAGCTGGCAAGCAAAGTTTTCCCAAGTTCCTCAGCTGCCTGAAAACCCCACTAGCTGCTTTTGTACCTTTCAACACCCATTTTTAAAAACAGGGCTGATGGTCTTTGGTCAAGTAATCAAGTAATTGAGGACTGCAAGATCATACYCTGATTTTGGAACACTTCCTTAAGCTCCAAGGGGATTATCTGTTCCAGCTCCTACCCGAAGTGATTAAGTCACATGATTCTGAGCACATCACAAATAAGAGACCAAATCTGCTTTTCTTTTGTACAAAAGATTTTTCCAACATGTGAATCAAAGAGGTAAATTACAACAATTAATCCACGATACACAAGGTAAATTTTAATTAATACACAGTGAGGTAAACTTCATCCTTGGTGGTCAGATAGGAATTCAGAGAGAGGGATTTTTTTCCATCCAGTAAAAAAAAATAATAAATTCAGTCAGACATAAATTGAGTCTCTGCTTCTTTGGTCTCTTTACTGAAACTTACTTGAAATATACTTTCTAAAAAGTGTCCTTTTGAATTCATTTATATTTTTAAAACTCAAACAATTTTAAGATYGTCAAAGTTAGAGAATTCTGGGCAACAATTCTACAGATAAAGAGAATTTTCTGCAAAATTTCACCACAGACTTATAAACATAGATAATAATTTGAATTCTGGCAMACCTTTGGCATTACTTCCCTGATTTATCCTTATGTGTTAAAACCTATCTACTTATTTATTGTAGTTAACAGGGTGATTTTACCCTTCTCCTCCACTAGTTTTACATTGTTTCAGTGAATACTAATGCTATTGACCTATAATCAGCTATGGCCAAACAAAAGAATCTTATAGCCTAGATCTGACAAATATAATAAAACWGTGTTAAACTACATGGACAAAACAATTTATTGAGGCATCTTATTATGTTACTGAAGAAGAAACTTTTGCTYTTCCTCCCCACTTAATACATAATAAAACCAGATTTAGCTAAATTAAACTCTCTTTTTTCCCACTCCTAGAAAAGTATGCAGACACTGAAACACAAAACTACTCTTTGGGTTGTCATCACAAGTTTTACATATTTCATTTTCACAGAATATTCCTAGTAATCCCAGAAATATAATACAGATTTCTTGAAAAACCCAAATATATCTTTCTGCATCAGGTGGTGAAATGCACCCTACAGTGCTAAGGAATGGAAGTTATTGGAAATTGCAGTAAACTTACATGACAACTGTCACTGATACCTCCCAAATMTATCATACATACACCACTAATCTGCTCTTTTACAAGGCACCCACAAAGTTTTTGAACTCTTGTGGCAACTGGAAGATAGAGAAATCCTGCATGAGCTGGAAAGAAGTGTGGCATTAGAGGTGCCTCCCAAGTTACCACTTCTCAGATGTTATTTACCCTGGGAAAATCAGGATGTTTTATCAAGAGCAAAAACACTTGACTCCACCATGGTCACTCAATTATTTATAGGAAATGTACAAAATGCCAGCAGAAAAAAAAAGCCAAACCAACACAAATTCTCCCTTCCTCTTTGCATCATCCAGTTATTTGCCTCTTCCACATAAATTTAAAAGATAATTAATCTTCAAGGTATATGGCTACTTCCTTTTCTCTTTCTGTAAATACTGMTTCTTATTTTTTATGAAGGAGTAAGATATGTTTCCTCCCCCTGAATAATGGCCTCTGCAGAAATGAAGACCTGTACATTACTGAGTGGAATCAGACAGCGCCAATGCAATCAATGGCTAAAATGATCAGATGGCTCTTTGAAACAAATTACTAAACTAAATCATGCACTGCAGGACAGCAGAAGCCAGACTCACAAGTAATCCTGGGAGTTTTAGTTCCTGCACTGGAATCCTGGAGAACAGAAGACAGCTGTGRTATTGACTGAGGTCAAGTTGCATCTATGTCACTACAGGACAAGCTCTGGCCTCAATCCCCAGTGATCATCAGTGCTCAACACAGCTCTCTCAGGGTCCCTGGGATCATAAAATTATTTGAGGAAACCAACATTTTATTACAACCTTATTCTCTCAGAATAGCCCTCRTGAAACTTCTCTATTTCAGTGATTCCCTGCTCCCTTGTGTCCTTTTGAAATCCCACTCTTGGAATGTTTTCCTCTAGGCTTACATGCTCTAATATCCCAACAGKGAATATTCTACCTCAAAACCTATTTTTTTTTTCAGTTTTCTATGGTCTGTACTGCCCAAAATTGTAATATGATTTTTCCAAAAATCATTACATGTCCATATTTCCTAGTGAGATTAATGATGATTCAGAGAGGCTATGAAAAGGCTTTCCAGCTCAGCTTCAGATGAAATTCATTTAGATCTTTGATGCCAAAGCTTACTATCCAGAAAGTCAAGCATCTATAAATCTAGAATCAATAAAAGCTAGAACTGCTCAAAGATAAATTATCAAAACCATTTGAGCAGCAGATTTTGTCCCCAAATTTTACAAAAAATCTCAGATAAAAATAAACTAATTCAATCTGTTTACATCTTACAGTTATTTATGCAGATTATTTTCTTTTGAAATAATTGCCCTTTCAAGACTATTCAAATAAACCAGCCATAGTTTCTTAAGATCATTTTGAGGCAAAATAAAAGAAGATGACATCCTCTCTTACTTGACATCTGAGAACAATAAACAGCCCCAGGCCTGGCATGCAGGATACCTGACAAGCTMCCTAAAAAACCCCAAACAGTTCAGAAGGGCTTAAAAGAATCRGTATGTTCAGGAAAAAAAACATTGAATTGCAATTTCTCTAATATCAAACAGAGATCAAAGGAATAACTAATACTTTTTTTCTTTTCCAAACTAACTTCATTTGGAATCACGTTTAATACTTACTTGCCAAGTGTGGCCTTATCTTTTCCTTGACTGATTTTTTTATGCATCTAGTCCTCCCAAAGTTTACTGAAATACTGCAACCACCTTGTAGGATTTKGGCAATTAGAATCCAGCAAACACAGATAAAGGGTTCAATCTAGTTACCTTTAGTATTGACTCTGAGACTGAGGGTTTTGTAACTCGCTTCACATTCAATGGTGCATCCACAACCAACATGAGAATGACCACAAGTTTGATTTTGGATGAAAATGAAGTGCAAAACATTAGAAAAGAAAAGAAATAGGAAGGAAYGTAGGTTCATTGTATTAAGAAATGAAATAGACAAATCACAGAATGATAACAAYRCAGARGAAAAGTAACAAACACAGAGATCTTTTTGGCCAGATATCTTCCAAAATGTTCACAAACATAGGCATAATAAAACAATCTCTGACTTGATCAGAGAATTGTCTCAAAACTGAGACATGCAGAAAAAATGAACAAAGAACACATCTCTGAATTAAAAAAATARATTATAATTTTATGTAATATTTACACAATATCAGATTCAGCTTTCAGAGTTTATTTTTCAAGGATCAGGTCAATATTGACTAATTAGCAATTACATGTCTGTAAATCATATTAGTATGCTAACCTGACTGCTATTGCAGACCAATGCATCACAATCATTAATGGAGYTCCCTCAGAACTCTTTCTGAGGAACAGACCTATTATTAGTTTAATAATCTATGTGATTTTGTTATCATTGGGGAACAAACATAGAGAGTTTGGGGAATTTATTTAAGGTTTCTAGAGAATCAAAGCCCAGATCTCTGAGTGCTTGCCCATTCCCTAATCTACTTAAACATCTTGAAATCTACACCACCGCACATTTCAAACACTTCACAACACTGAAACCACCAGTAGATTTGCCACTTTAAAATAACGATATTATTATATCTCAGCACTGCATCAAGTCTGTATCTGTTGTCATTTTGTTGCAAAAGTMCCATACCTTCTCAGTGATTTCTCATGGGCAGCTCCTCACAGCACAYYCAACAAACCCCAACTCTCTCCTCACCCAGCTACCCCACTCTTTTGTAGCACTCTTCTTCTTATTGGACACAGCTGWGGCCTATTAAGGGCAGGCCTGTTCCTAATTGGTAATTAGTACAGCTGCAACTCCTCAGGRRTGAGACTGCCTTCTGCRCTACTCTCTTACATTTTATCCTCCCACATGTATCAAGCTGCAACAGCCCTCAGAAAGAGATGCACTGGTCTGGCATGGATGGCCAGAAGAGGTTGTAGCTACCTCCAATCTCTTCTCCATCCACCCAGACATGACCACCAAAGGCCCAGGTGGCCCAGCACTGCTGTCCCCCTCCCAGCAGTTGCTGTCCCTGCCAAGCTTGCTCTGACACCCCCAGCTGACCACCCCCCTGATTTCCTTCCCCTGGCCATGGGACTGATGAACTGCAGCAGAGATATCCCCAGTCCAGAACAGCTGCAAGCTGCATGCATTTTAATTTTTGAGGCATAACATCACTTCAAATGGATTAACACTGGCTTTAAAWCATGGAGTCTACACAACATCTTCTGAATGCTCTATTTTTTTTACTTTAATTTCCCTTCTGTTTGCTCTTTTTTTTCTTTYCCCCTGAGGGTTTGGAGTTTTTTGTTTTGTTTTGGGAGCTTGTTTATTTGTTCATTTGGTCTACTTGTTAGTGTTGGTTTACTCCTTGAGACAGCATCTTTATCAATACTTCAGRAGCCACACTCAAGGCCATTAAACATGCCAAACAAATCCTGAGTGGCATCAAAAGGAGCACGACCAAGGGGTCAAGGGAGGTAATTCTGTCTTTTACTCCACTTTCCTGAGATCCCATCTGCAGTGCTGTGTCCAGCTCTGGGGGYCCCAATAAAAGAAGGACATGGACCTTCTGAGGTGATCTAGAGAAGGGCCACAATGATGATCAGAGGTCTGGAGCACCTCTCCTTTTGAAGACAAGCTGAGAAAGTTGGGATTGTTCCGACTGGAGATGAGAAGGCTCCAGAGACCTTGGAGCATCCCTCRGTACCTAAAGASCTACAAGAGAGCAGGAAAGGGACTACATGCAGTGACAGGACAAGGGGCAATGGTTTCAAAAGAAAAGAGAGTAGGCTTATGTTGGATATTAAGAAGAAATTCTTTACWATGAGGGTAATGGGAGATTGGAGACACTGGAACTGCCCAGAACAGTTRTGGATGCCCCATCCCTAATGTTCAAGGCCAGGCTCAATGGGGATTTCAGCAACCTGTTCTGGTGAAAGGTGTCTCTGCCCACGACAGAGGGCTTGGAACCAGATGATSTTTCTTGGGGTATTCCAACCCAAACCTTTCTGTGATTCTATGAYAGCAACAACATACTTCAYAGTCATCGTACTCAGAAGTACTCAAGAAACTACTGGATGTGGACTTAGCTCTGAGGTCTGCTTGACAAGGCGGTGACCAGTTAAAGGCTGGACTCCATCTCAGCAGCCTTTTCCAAACTATTTCTGTGGTTTTATGTATTGAGTGTTCTAGTGTAAGAGCTATATAGTAAAACATATTTAAAACACATATCAGTATCCAACATATCAGTAAGGGTTCAAACAGAAGGGATCAATTGGTTGCTCTGGACATGCTTTAATGTAGTACAGAAAAACTGAACCTCTTCCACTGATAAAATGATAAAAAGCATGTCCACAAAAACAGTCACAAAAAGAGGATATTTTACATACAGAACACATTTAAAATTTGGATGAAAAGACAGATTTTCAGGTTTATTGGAAATCCTTGAATGCGCTGGTTTAAATAAAATCTTTAATGCTACTGTAACTTAACCACTTATGCCTTAATATGCAGCTTTTCCAAAGGTTCTTGTTATACACATTCATAAAAATTGGGAGGAACACAGAATTTTTTTAGACCCAGGACATTAATTTCCTCTTTTGACCTGAATTGCACAATGAAGGACAACAAACAGCTCTAACAATCTGTTACACTGAGACTCTTCCACTTAATGCCTGCATGGGGATTCTGGCTCACCAGGCACCGTGCAGGAGCCTGCCAAGGGCACTGGCATCTGCCCACACACAAAACACAACCAAAAGCACAACTCCTTTGGTCTCCCATCATTTCCAACAAGCACAAGGGCCTAGAATTGTCTCCTTAGGGAGAGAAATCTCTCTCTCTTCTCCACTCTTGCAGTCAGAGTCAGGGCACCAGCTCCAGGCCTCTTCCCAGTCCTTCCTGCACATCACAGCCAGGGCTCCAAAGGCAGGACATCTCCAGTTCCCAGGGAAATTTCCCAGCTCTTAATTAGATGCTGTCTTCTTTAAAAAAACAATTGAAGAGCCCTGTGCAAGAATATGTCATCTGAAAAAATGGAAATTCTCAGGCAGTAGCATCAGCATTACAGACCAGCAAATCTTTGTAGCCTCTTAGGTAACTGGATGGGATGGAATTACTCAGCAGTGCCTCSCGCTTTATCTTTTTTCCCCTTCCTTCACTTTTATTTGCTGACGAGATTATTCCTTGTATGCATAGTAAACAATTATAGAAATACTTTGCAGTTTTTGAAAAACAATCAGAAATTTCCTGGTTTCATAAACAGTTGTAAGACAGAAACAAATTACAGGCATTGCTTACAGACAGCTTTAGTAACCAAAACTCAATTATAAACCTTTATAACACAGCTCCAACATACAGAAATGTAGTATCTGAAAACAGTTCACTGGGAATTCTCCTATAAGAGAAATATGAAGTATTCTATGCTGTACTGTGAACTTGATAAAACTGATATGAAATTTCCCTGAGTAGTTGATATTGGCACGTGAAAATTAAGCAAAGCTCAGCAGGACACATGAAATTCATGCATTTCCAATGTAATTCCAAGCAGTATAGCATAAATCAGCATGGGCATGTAATTCTTGGATCTTGTTTGACATAAGGGAAGCAGAAATGATGTGTTGTTGCAGGTGTTTTGCAAGCAAACATGACGCCCAGCTGATTTTTTCAAAGGAAAATGAGTTGARGGAAGATCTCAAAGCTGACAAATGAAAAAACCCAGGTGGAAATAGTTATGACCACTCCTGGGCTGGGGCAGTCAGAAGCTATTGTTTGTGCTAGGATGGCTCTGGAAACAGTCTGCGCCTGGGGGAAGCAGGAGCTGGCTCCAGCAGGCTTGAGAAGCATTTTGGGGAATGACAGCCACTTCCAGCTGGGCTACAAGCTGGGCTGCTCAGCAYGGGCAGCTCCATTTGGCTCAGACAKAGCAAGGAATGTGCACCTCACACTGAAAGCTACAGAACACCTGCAATTTATGTTCTCTGAGAAAAGTGCAGTTTCTAGCCCCTCAAAGCCAAAATCTGAAGTTATATGACTTGTAATACTGTTAACCATAACAAAGATGACCTTGTTCCAATCCCATGCCATGGGCAGGGACACCTTTCACTAGACCAGGTTCCTCTGAGCCCACCCAGCCTGGCCTTGAACACTCCTAGGGATGGAGCCCCCACAGCTGTGGGTAGTTACACCTCACTCACAGAAAGCAATTTCTTCCTAATTTCTAATCTAAACCTACCTTCTCTCAGCTTGAAATTTTTACTCCTTGTCCTATCACTACACACTCTTGTAAAAAATTCCTCTCCAGGGACTTCTTTGTATTTTATACAAAATCCCATATGTGTAAGATACCTTTAGGTGCTAAAAATGGAGCCTCTCTGCTACAGGTCCCATTTTCTATTGAAGACATATTTTACATACAATTCAATGTCACAGCCTTTGCAGTGTGCTGGTTAGGGTAAGAAAAGGAAAAATGGGGTCAGAGAAAAAAGTCTGATCTTTGTAAAGTCATTTCTACACCATAATAAAATGTAAATATTTTATTGACAAAATAATTACTGCAAGTTCAATGGAAATTCTCTTTGTAACAAAAAAAATAGGGGAAAAAAATCTAAAATATAAGGCAGGATCTTTGACTTGCCAATCTGGGTGAAACATTTTGCTAGGGGCTTTTTCTTCTCTCTATTCTGCTGCCCTTCTGAAAAACTCCTGTGCAAATCATACTCTGCAGGTTCACCCACCTTAATTACAGGATCTTTTCAAGAGACAGCAGTTATCTGTAGCTACCAGCCAGAGGGGAAAAAAATTTAAAATGCTATAGACTCACAGAGGCCTGGCTGCTCCTGGATTTGATCAGAAATCACTTCTCAGCAGTGACACACAATACTGTTTTCAGGCAAAACATGAATAAACATGTGCATAAACTTTTGATTCAGAGCAATGCCACACTAGTTCTGTGATCCATCAGATCTCAGAAGATAAACATGATGTGATGGGGTCATTGCTTGCTAGAAAGGCTTCCAAAGAGCAAAARAAGGGAAAGCTGGAAAGATGTAACTAGTTGGGATTGAGTGGGTAGAACTTCTCAGTGTGCATAACAYGTGGTCAAAGGAAGCCTTGAGTTAAACAGATAAAACTATGCTGAGAAAGACTGGTCAGTAAACAAGGATTCTGATCTAAAAAAAATGAAGCATTGACATTTGGTTTCATTTTGTGCTTTTAATAAATAAAAGGGAGGAGAAAGAAGGCGATCTTTCAAGCATTAGCTGAGGAATTTATAGCCAAGTGTAGTCCTGCACCAAGGACATTATTGCACAGACCTGTTCCACAGGTGTAACTGGAGCCCATCCAGGTCTCCTGCTTGCAAGTGTGTCTTCAGCAAYAGCTTTATGGTGCCCCACACAGCATTCCCAGGGGGCAAGCTCAGGGTCCCTCTCACACAGACAGCAATGCTCTACTCCATCATCTATTTTGGAATCTGGCTGGGCCCAGCATTCTGTGCAGCTTCAGCAATCCCATSCTTCTGAGCACAGTGGGAGACACATACAGAGGCATGAGAAAATAAAATRAATATTCACCAGTGCAAAATGACCCAGCACCCTTTAAACACAGGTGCCTTTACCTTCTGCCATGAGGACACCTGGCATGCCTGAACAGCCTGATCCTGGGCTGCATTCAGGACACCTGCTCCAGGGAGGGTAACGATGCCAGYGCTATTCCATCAAGCACTGCTTGGACCTTTGCTTTACAGGACTACAGACTGGTAAGTCTGGTGCCTGAGCCAAAGTCTTGCTCATCTCACCTATCCCCTGGTGATGCTGGCCACACAGAACATTGCACATTTTCTGCAGCAAATTGTTGAGCAGTTTCACTGTGCACTCTGAACCAGCTGCCCTGGAGACATCACCTTTTCAGGTTTCCTCTGTTCTCAGACCTACCAATGACTGCACCTGTAAAAAGCCTGATGAATTAATAATGCAAACAAGGCAACAGCGTGCTCATGACCAACTTCAGGACCAAAGGCCTATCAGGTTAGCTATATAATAATGGGTGCTGYAGATCAAACAGGACTCCATGGCTGTCAAAAGGACACATGAGTGCTTCAACAGAATAAAAACACAGGAATCTGCATTGGCTTGTGCCAGTTCTACTTAAAGGATCTAGAAGTACTGTGGTACATAGAAGGGGATTAAAAGAAGGATTGCAGARCCTCAGCTAGATGTCATCTTAATGTTATGCAATTCCTTTTTCCTTGAAAACAAAGGGTGGATTCAGCAAGACCTAAGCAGCCTTGCTTGTGCAAAGCTAAATCCTATYCTGACCTCTCACTGATCACTGCTTTAACTCCACACCAGCCCCAGGCACGGAAAGAGGAGAACAGAGAGACCTTCCAGACAGGGAAACCCACTCCACTCCAGCACAGCATTCCTTTGTAGCAGCCTCTCCAAGGGGAGTGGGAGCAAAGAGTTTCCARTGAGAAATGAGAAACTGATGCCAAAGAGGAGGTGAAAGCACAAAGAGGCACCAAGAGGTCTCCACAGAGGGACAGAAGCAGAAAGGAAACCTTTGGTGCAACCACAACTGACACAGCAACAACAGAGCCCTGCCTGGGATTGCCAGGGGTCCTTGTCACATCAGGATAGGCTCACTTCTCACAATTCCTCATTAATTTGGTGGGATGGCAGGTTGGGCTAAATCGAAGATTCTGCCAATAACCCCATCCAGTTTGGATCAAAAGGTGGCAACACCAGGGCTCTGAAAGGAGCCACCACCCAGGGATCTTCTCTGAAGTGCCCCCCACTATGAAAAGTTAGAGGCTCTCACTGGGTTCTTAATTAGTATTTTGTATGTTTCACTCAGCAAACCAAACTCTGCCTATGGTAATATTTTTAGGACTTCCTCTATTTCCAAAAGGTTTTAAAACAAAAAGACAAAGGGRGTGAGTGAAGGAATAATCATCCCAAAATAAACCCCACAGAAATTACTTACAATTTGTTACTTGTCAAACAGTGGCATTAACAGGCCAAAAGAAGTTAAATAAATGTCTCATACAGCATGACTGAGTACCTAGTTGTCCAATTAGCAGGGCAAACAAAGATAAATATCTCATTAAAATATATAAATGTATATAACTTTGATTTCCTACACTTTACCTYTTCCAATATATTTCTGAATGCATTTCATTTTAGGAGAAAACACTCCATCACACTCTCTCATSTGCAGATACCTCTGCATGCTTGTTCTTCTTTGTTATTAAAAAAGCTTTATGTGGGATTTGTCATGTAAAACATAAAATAAATACCTACAAAAATGTTTTACTCAAGCCATGAATARAAATCCTCATTGAACAGGAGAGGGGGTTTTGTGTGGTTTGTGTGCCTTTACTTGGATGCAGTACTGCTTGCATAGACTTCTAAATTACATTGCAGTGTTCTCCACTCTGTTATTGATTGAGCTGAGATYCTTGGCAAGTCATTTCACCACTGTGCAGTTCTTTCTATTCCTACCTACCCTCTGTGTCTCATTTGCCTTTATAAACCCTTTGGGTCAGCAAGTGGTTTTCCCTGCCAGCTTGTAGTACCTGTCACCATAGGATCTTATTTCAGTTGGCTTGATAGACTAATAACAATATTTATGTTCTAAGAGATTAAATTTTTAAAGAATAAAAGGAAAAAAACTAAGTAATTATATTGGAGAAATACAGTACCAGTTCTATGGGCAAACCATACATGTTTAGAAAGATCCTTTCTTCCTAAAAAGCTAGGCAGGCTTTAATAATGAAATAAATTTCATTAAAAAATAAAAAACAAACAAAACCATAAAAAGACAGCACAGAGGACAAAAATCATTATGATTGTGAAACTCAGTAATTTCCCAGGGGTTTCTAAGTACTCTATCTCATAGCCCAGGTCAGGAGACCAAAGAGARAAGAAGTTTTACACAGTCCCAGCTTCCCTCCTCACACTGAAATTCACTGAGGCAGCTGAGGACATCAAGAATAACTCCCTGTCTGGGAACTGTGAAGTTTTTTTGTRAATGACTTTTAGAATCTGGAAGCTACTCAGATAGTCTAAATAACAWGGCCAATGTTAGCATCTAAAGGGATACAAGTGAAGACTTCTGGTTTGATGTCCCAGCTGCAAACCTCTTTCTCAGCAGCAGAATCCTCACTAGCTGGCCAGCAGTGCACAGACACAGAAGGAGGAGTTCTGCAGCTCATGCAACCTGTTCCTACAGAAAYTGGTGAGAAAGTTGCTTACTACTTACCAGAAATCTTCTTAATATTGACCCAAAATAATTCTAAGTGAATTCACTACTTTTCTAGAACTGGTACTGCTCTAGTCACATGCAAGAAGTTCTTTCTCACATATGCAAAACAACCCAAAACCAAACCTTCAGCTTTTTGACTTCTACACTCAGAAACATTGATTTCACTACCCTTAAAGCACAGGCACGGACAGGAGTCCCTATCAAGGCAAAGCAGCTGTTGCACTTCTGCAAGTCAGATGAGCTGTACACAAACCCATACAATATTTCACACATATTTAAAAGTGCCGTATATAAGCTTCGTGGGTTCATCTGTTCTGAACACTATTTCAGTACATAAGTATCACAGGCTTAACATAAAAACTCAATATAAATCTGAATCCAGAAGACYTTTTAATTGATATTTCAATTACCGACCTTCTAATTTTAATTAAGCAAACTCAACATCTTGATTTTACTTTATTTTCTCAACAAAACCTCCAGTACTGTAATGGATTCTTTTCCTGAAATCTTTTATGCTATTTTTACTGGAAAATGACCAAATAGAGTGAGTGTGGAAAAAGCTCTTTTTACTGGCTTGTCTGAAATTCCAGTAATTCTTCTAGAAGTTTACAGGGCAGAAATGTTCTTCCACATCTGTAATCAAGCAGATAAAATGAAAAACCAAATTCTTCAGGAAACATATTCTCTGTACACAGTATAACAAAGATTTTTTAATATGCTTCACTAGCAGCAGCTATAATAGAAAAACCATGAGACAACAGACCAGCACTACCAATAATAGAAGCTCCACACTAGTAATAACCCCTATATTCTCTTAAATCAAAAAATATTGCTAAGCTTTTWCCCACTTTAAAGCTTCCATCACCAAGACTGAATTATGATCAATTAGAGTTACAGATCCTATGTTAAAATGATACAGAATATTTTCAGCAACTAATTCCAAGAAATTCATTATGTTAGACTCTGAATTTAATGTGAATAATTCCTTACATTGCCATAGAAACGAGAGACTCTCAACTTGAAATTGCCATGCTAGTTGCTACAACAAAAAGGCAGTTTCTCTCACCACGAGYTCAGATTTCATGTGTGAGACAATAGGCAGATATAACAAACCCACATGGAAAGAGAAATGAGAAATACCAGTGAAAATAATGACTGTATGATTACTATATATATACATGCATATGTATATATATAAAATGAAGAGGAGTCAGAGCAAACCAACTAATATCATCAAGTGCAGAGCAGGCATCCCAGTGGGCCTGAGCTTCAAGAAGTTTTCCAAATGAGTAGTGTAGTGGCTGAACAGGGAATTTGGGAGGTAATCACACTTTACCTAAGCAAAGCACTCAGTAGTTCCATCTGAAGAAGTGTTCAGCTCCTCCATCAGTCTGACACAAGAGTTCAACAGCTGCTCCCTCTCCCACCTCACAGGGATTTTAATTCCATGATAGGAGCACCTGCATGATCTTTTAGCTTTTTAAGCTAGCAACAGGACCCTGCAACACTTGGAGTTATAAACTGATGCTCCTATAAAAAAACCAAGGCCAGAGAATTAAAATATAATGGGATTAATACTTGTTTATACTAACATACCATTTTGGAAGCATGTGAGAGGCTTATGTGACATTTATTAATGCAGATTTAGCACAAAGAAGGACTTAGTAAGGGAATAACAGAAATGAACACAGCCATTCCATTTCATACTAGAATCAGCTGTGAGAATGTAACATGATAGAAACTATTCAGTGTAACTCATATGGGGTACAAATAGGACTGTTCATCACTTTTCTGCCTAAGTAGGAAAAAATRGTGTGTGTTATAAGAACTTACATGTGAAATGGATGTCCTGGAATGAGACTGATGCCCCATTTTTTTTTCCTTTCAACTTCTATAGGACAGGTTAGGTGTTTTTTTATGAAATGGCAATATTTTATCAGAAATATACAGATTAATTAAAGATTGGCATGATGGGAACAAAGCTGGAAGAWTTTTTTTTTTATTACAAAAAGAACTTTAAATGTGCAAATTAAAAAATCATTTTGCACATTTCATTTTGAGAAATGCAAGGACAACATGAGACACAAAGCTATTAATAAATAGATAAGTAATAAAATACAATTTGTACCTGTTTGCAGGAAGGATTTCCACTCTGGAATACTAATGTTACATTAACACAGCTACACAATGTACCTGGTAGTATAGTGTAGAAATTTTTGCTCATTATACTCTACCACTTTTTTTTTCATTGTTCTGCTATGTAGAGTGAATCTAAGAGCACTACTCATAATGATGAAGCCTATTTCTAGGAGTTTTTTCCCTTTTTTTTCCTGCATAACGAGGACACAATATTTCTTCAGCATTTTTAAAAACAAACACACTATGACTCTGCAGAGAGTGMGTGAGTGACCTCAATTCTGTCCTCAGTGTCTGACCCAACAGACTGTCAAAGGAAAACCCTGGCCCCCAGTGTAGTAATCTGGGAACGCTGTGGACACTTTAATAATTCTGGGTAAGTCAATGAAATGGCTGCCACCACTGGCTATGGAAACTGGCATTTGTTGCCAAGGCTGTGTCACCTATCCCCCAGACCAGGCACAACGGGAGATTGTCACACCAGCCCTTCTYCCATTAGAACAGGCATGATCTGGAGCGCCAGAATTCTGTGTCAAAACAAGTTTCTGCATGCTTTCTGAACTGAACTCAAGCACAGAGGGTAGGAATATCTTTMTGGCAGAATAAACTACTTGGTGCTAATGCCAGACGTGAAAGATGCGCTATCTGAAAGGTTCAAGACTAATTTCAGCAACACAGGAAGGTGCTTCACTAGCACAAAAGGCTTGGAGTGGCCAAGAAAGAAGAATTTTGGTGTCAGACAGGGCTCCATGGTTTGCAAATTTATGGGGGGCCTCCATGAAGTACCCTGGTCTGAATGAAGGATGGCTCAAGAAAGTAATAAAAATATTATACTGAAAAGTATTTAGAAAGGCATTATTTCATCTATGCATGTGGCAGCAGACAGCCAGTTTGTCTTGTCTGAAAACCATAAAACACATTCACATTTGGTATTTTAATTCCATTTTCACACGGTGTTGAATACCTGGACTGTTGCCCTTGCTTCCCAAGGTCAGAGGCCTGAAAAGAAAGGTGCAGTAATGAGTGTTTATGGTCCTGCAGTACCACTATGTAGTGTTTATGGCCACGACACCACCACTGTGTTGGTACAGAGAAGAAGGAAGCAAAAACAGAGCCAGGGATGCTGAGGTGCTGCCTCAGCAGCAAGGAACCCAGCATGCAGTTCTGTCAATGATGAAACACTACCTGGTAAATCTCTGTTTTTGTAGGAACATCACTCATGTAGAAAGTAATCCTACACAACTTTGTGTTTCTCCCCCACTTCTCAGGTGGCACCATTGCTTCACCCTACTCTCATGAGAACTTGGGACAGAAACACAGACGTGCTAACAATAACTCATGCTTTCATCTGACGAAGCAGGGATGCTATTTTTTTTCCTTTGGAATGAGTTAATTGTGCATATTTTAGAGGGACAGCTTTACAGCAGCATTGCTCTGGAGAAACCAACTGGTCATAGCTTGGACTGGTGYACCATTTGCTGCAGGTAAAACTGACTGGATGGTGGGCTTAGAGAGTGGGGGGAATGAAGCTACATCCTGCTGGTGGCAGGCACCAGTGGGGTTCCTCAGGGCTCACTACTTGGGGCAGGCCTGCTCCATATCTTCATCAACAATCTTGTGTTTTCAGTTCTGGGCCACTCACTATGAGACAGAYATTGAGGTGCTGGAGCATGTCCAGAGAAGGGCAACAGARGGMAGGGTCTGGAGCACAAGTCTGATGAGGAGTGGCTGAGTGAGCAGGGGTGTTTTGCCTGGAGAAAAAGAGGCTCAGGGGAGACCTTATCAGTCTCTACAGGTGCCTGAAAGGAGGTGTGGCTGGGTGGGGGTCAGCCTCTTCCCCCAAATAACAAACAATAGGACAAGAAATGGCCTCAAGTTACACAAGGGAGGTTTAGACTGGGTATCAGGAAAATTTTTTTCTCTGAAAACATTGTCAAACATTGGAAAAAGCTGCACAGGAAAGTGGCTGAGCCACCCAACCCTGGAGATGTGGCACTTAGGGTTACAGTTTAATGGTGGACTTGGCAGTGCTGGGTTAATGGTTGGAATCAGTGATTTTAAAGGTCTTTTCCAAACTAAATGATTCTATGATTTCAACATGTTATGAGAAACTAAGACAGACCTAGGAAACACATGTTCCCCATGCTGATTTTTCCTGTCCTGCAAGCACGGGGCCATTCACTCTCTTGAATATGACAGAATACATAAATTCTAAAACCAAGTAATGTACTTTAATAATCTCKAATTTTTTTTCCTGGAACTTTCACACAATTTTACTTTCTCCATTTTGTTCCTTGTCTTGCTTTCCTTCATCTCAAATTCATGTGCTGTGGAAATAATCAAAGACACCCAGGAGAAACGTCTGAAGCTGATAAGCCGAGCGAAACAGCATTATTCATATATTACTAATCATAATGTGTGTATGAATGAGAAGACACCTGGTAGTGCTGTGTTGACAGCAAGCTACCTTTTGATTAAGCTTTCTGGATTCTAGCAATCTGAAGGTACTGACTAGGAGTTCAAGAATAATGTAAAAAGGATAAATRCATGGCATATACACACAAACAACAGCTTTCTTTCAGCTCACCTTCTAGTGAAGTCTCCAAATCGTGGATAGCAGGTTTGAATAAATGAGAGATTTTAGGTTAACATTAAAAGAACATTCAAACCATAAGCACTGTTTTAGAGATTATGATTTACCAATGAGGATTTTTGTCCAGTTTAGGAATGCTAAAAAATTTTTGTTAAAGCCTTTAAGTATATTTCTTTTCTCATGCTTCTGCCCACCATTCCATTTTTCAWTGGGTAATTCCAGCCTACAGTTAGAAAGCTAAACAAATGGCCAGAAAAGTATGACATGTTCTTACTGGATGGATTTCTGTAAGGTTGAAGAAAAGCAGATTTGTAACAAACTGGGTGTGCTGAAGAGATACTGTTGGGATCACAGCCTCTGTGGTTTTAGAAAATTCACTTAAGGCCAGCATTGCAATGGCATCCAGCAACAAAACCCAATGACAGGCACTTTGCCACTGAAATCAATAGTTCCAACTCTGAGCTCTAGACTGCACCTACTTGGATAGGCACCTAGTCARTCTTATTCTAAAGTTTATGATTATTTTATTTCCCACTGCAGAATCCTGTGCCATTCTGTACAATGCTTGACCACCAGAGTGGATGGGTTCATTTTAACTGTCATATATATTTGCACCAAAACTTGAATGAAAAATATTCTGGAGTAGTACTGTAGCAATACTTGCACAGCAGTACTATACAAATTCTTASTACAGATCAAAATTCCTACCAATTTCAAAAAAAGCAGATTGTATAATTTTTAATGTATATTATTATACTTTTAAACACCTAGGTACATAAGAAAAAAATTAGTGTGAGAATGTTAACACAGTGAAAAAAATATCACTATGTTCTTTGAACTTTGCCTAGATGGTCCTCAGTAAAAAAAAAAAATCCTTTTTTTTTTTAATTTGCTTATAGCACCATGAGGAAGAGAAGAACAAGAAACATCTGCTTCTACAGCTACTGCAGCACTTTCCATCACTCTTTCTAAATCACAGTTGTGACCACCTCCTCCCATAAGTCCCTTTTGAAGGAGTTCTTTTTCCATGTATACACCACTTCTTGTATACAAAATATGTAGATGAATAATTTATGGAATCTTTCATGTCATGAAAGGAGCTCCTCATCTATAAAGTGCAAGGAGAAGATCAAGAACACTGAAAGCAAAAGCTCAGAATCCATATCTTTCATGAAATGCTGAATTAATGCAGGTGAGGTTACAGGATGCATAAAGGAGGTCAGACACAATTCCACCCCCTCACACCAGGACTTTGCTTTGATGTCAACAGTATCAACAGATGTACAAGTCTTACTGTAAAATTAACTTTACCTTATGTGACTAAACAGAACTAAGCAGAGCACTCTCAATTATTTAATTTCTTCACGGAAATGATGCACTAATAAAGTCATGGCCCCATCCTTTAATGGCACATTTGTAATTCTCAGGGAAGGCAAAAGACTGATGATTATAATTCTACTGCCAGTGAACACAGAGCCCCTGACATGAAACATCACAAGCTCTCTGGAGGAGCTGAAGAATAAATCACAAGCTACATGAGTCAGAAGTCAGCTTCAATGGTCTTTAAATTAAGATGGACAAGCCTAAGAATAACATAAAGCAATGGTAAAAAAAGAACTCTGAATTTAATTTCAGGAGTTAATAAAATCCTAAGGAGCACAAATTAGGAAAAAGGAATAAGTTTATTTTCAAATACTATCTATGCAAAAGTTATAAAGAAAAGTAAACCACACAGGTTTTCAGGGTTCTTTGGGTCTGGTTTTTGAAAKACCCTTGTGATTTTGGTTTTTTATTCTGGAAGATCATGCAGCTTTCCATTTCAAAACACTGTTCTTGTGAAGATAGCTATATCCAACATTCCCATCYTGGAATATAGTATATAGTGGTATCTAGGAATAAAATATAAACAAAAGAGTATCTATATGCACACAGTGTTTTAACGAATGTGGAAGATAATTATTTATGACAATTTATGATAATTATTTATAACAATAATTTTTTTAAAAAAAACATAACTATCCATAGGAATATGTGTATGAAAAAGTCTGTAGTAAAATACTAATATTTWAACTAGCTAACAGGTTTACACATGCAGCCAAAACTTTGGAAAATCATGACATTCCTGCWTTTCTCTGTCAAAAGGCCTGTCATAGACTTTTAAACAAATTTTCAAAGTTAAGCCAGGTTTTAATTGCAAAGTTTATGGATGAACCAGTTATGAAAAAACACTACAAGGCTACTAAACCCCTTAGCTACATATCAGTGGGTGTTGAGACAGTACCATCCTGAGTCCTTTCAGTCTTTGCTCAGCAACCACAGTCACAGCCTCCAGGAATAGGATGTGGAGGATGCAGTCTGCCCAAACTTGGCTGCTCTTGTGTCCATCCTAATGAGGGTCCAAACCTTTTCTTGACTAGGAAAGCACTTGAAAATATCGCCAAGTACACCTATAGTCAGCAAAACATTCTAGAATATGCTTACTATTAAGCAAATTATTGGATTGAGAAAATTAAACTTTAGTTCCTCCTTACATTAACGTTTAAATGTATTAAACGTATTAAATGCCTTCTTTGCATAAGGAGCTAAAGAATTAGGGGTTGACACTTAAAGTCTGACTATTTAGAGTCAGATAAGAGCCATTAGAAAGTATCCATAGAAAGTGTCTGTTTTATTCATATTTCAAACAGTCATACCACTAAATACTTTTGAAAATAAATTAAATTGCTCAGTTGGCCAGATCACCTGGTTACTTAATTCATCCAAACCACTTTCCTTGAGAAAGAGATGCATCAGGCAGGAGCTCCAGGACAAAATCTGCTCCAGTGCTCTGAGTTCTGAAATCCGTGTGTTCCGACTGTTCACTGGGATTCTGCTGAGGGCATCTGTGGAAGTTTATAACTCTCTGTAAAGAATAAAGATCCTGGTTTATGCAGTGGATCCAGGTGGGCTGTTGGTGCAACCCTTCCAGGAGTGAGYGTGCACAGCACAGACCTGGTCAGCCACTGCTGGGAACTACTGTGGATCTGAGACAGCAGGGAGCACACAGTGGAACTGGAGGCAAGATTGCTCCCTGTATGACTCTTCCCCATGTGATTACTTACCCAAATTAAGATGCCTTCCCTTAACACACTGCTACTTTTACAACTACGCATCTGTACATGTGTGGGAAGAAGACAGCACTTAATCCAAACTGTTCTGCATGTGAAAACAAACACATCTGAGATTCAGAAGTAATTCTTTAAGAAACAGTAAAAGGCTCTTAYCCTCACCCAAAGAAGCAGAAGATCAAAATGTGCATTTGCAATACGCCCAACTAATGTAACTGCTGTATACAGTTCTCTCATTGGAAGGATATATGTTCAAAATAGCATGGGGGTTTGCAGAGGAAACCCTGCCTTCTTTATCTGATGTCAAAGACAGCTTTGCCTTTGACTTCATCTGGGCCAAGATCTCATCCCATGTGTTTCCAGAGATTCTCTGTGATTCTGCCAACAGTAGCACAACAAGTGGCTTTCAAAAAAGAAACTAACGAAAAAACCCAAACAGGAAATAGTCTCCAAGGAATATTTCCTTGTGAACTCTTACAATTAAGACTAAATAATAATAATAATAATGATTCTTACAGTTTCCTTCTCATGAAAACCCAGGCACAACGTCCTGCATTAAAACCCTATTTATTTATCTGGTGTCATACCTAGAAGAATTCATGTTGAATTATATCATGGAACTGCAAATCAGTTTCTCATGAAGTTTACTCCTCCTCATAATATGCAGCAACTCCTACATTATATGTTTGGGGTTTTTATAACTCAAGATGTTTAGCTAACACAAAACAGCAACATTCCATTCGACTTTTCAAAAGTAGTATTTCATCCAGTAATGTGACAAATTATGAAGTATTTAATTATTCCAGAGAGGGGAGTGTTTAGTCAAACATAACATAAGCAAAGACCATGAAAGCACCTTTTCTATGCTTTAAAACAGCTAATTCAGCCATTCCCTGATTTCATCTACAAGTAAATTCTCACTGCTGAATTGTCAAAACTTTCAAACAAGAGAAATACTCACAGTCTCTTAAAGATCACATTATAAATAGTCGTGTCCTACCTCCACATTTCTCTCTCTGACTTCATTCCTAGGCAKCACAGAAGAAGCAGCTACAGTCACATGGTGCATTCAAGGTCATGCTATTCTAATTGACAGCGATAGCATTGATAAATTATGCGGAAACAACGACAATGGAGTCATTAACCTTGCTCCAGCACACTAAAGCTGCTTCGTAATTAAAAAGGAGTGAAAAAGTCACAAAAACATATAAAGATTTTATTGCTCAGCCTTTTCTCTCCTACACACTGCTGCAAAGCACTGTCAGGGAATAGTAATATTGCTGTAACGTGGCTGCCTGTGCTTTGTCACTGAGGGGAGCAGGGATGCACTGGCTCACACTGGAAGGAGGAGTCAGGTAGTAAAGTGCACAAACCATTGACTTTTTTTTTTTTTCCAAAGAGGAAGCTGGATCCAGAAGGCCTCTCTCTCTGGCGTAAAGGATGCTGGAGCACATGAAAGATCATTCCAGCCAGGAAGTCTTTCTCAGTCCAAGAATCTATGCTGAACTGTCATTTCCAAACACACAGACATGTGGCCAGTGCTTTGAGAACTTGCATTAAAACTGCAGTGAGTTAACAAACTGAATTGAAACTCCTCGGGTATGTAGAGATACAGGTACAGATGCATAGAATTATGTAGAATTTCAGATTTATCCCTTATGTCTCATGCAGAAGATTGCAGTAATTCCCAGACTAAAAGCCTGACTAGTGTCCCTAATTCATGTATGACAGGTAATTTAGTAAGGGTGCACGCATTAATGAATCACCAGTGGTTGCTTTGACTTAAAGAGAAATGTTATAAAAACAGTGAAGAGATAGGACATGTTTCACATAGCAACTCAAAGTAACCTTATATTTGCCTTACTGTAAAAAATCTATAGGATTTCTGAAAAAAAAGTTAAAATTGGTTTACTGACAATCTACCCACATCTTCTTGACACTTCAAATGCTGCTTCTTTTGGAATCCTTTCACAGTAAGACCACTCACACTAAAATTATTAATAAAAAGAGGACAGTACAGAGCAGCTTTCCTGGAGTTCAGGTGCCCAAAGATGACACTACACTGGCAAGACAGAATCCATTATAGTCATTTTTAATCTTCACTTATCACATGAACTATTGTGCCTCCCTGCACAGCCTGACTGTCAAGATATGATCTACAGCATATTGCACAACTTACCTATAAGGACAAATAAAAAGGTCCCAGATCATATCTGTATATAGAGGCTTGACCTCATGGAGATAACTGAATATACAATAAAGTACATTCTGAAGGCCTGAGTGGAAGTCAGATTCTTTCTACTGGTTCTGTCATGTCTGGATAAACTAATAACTAGCATATTCTTCAAGCACTCTGAAGTATCRCAAATTATACAATAAACCGTCAATTACAAAGAGGAAGCAAAATTGCCAAATTATACCCAGTGCCAGAGAGATTCTCCTCTGTGTCCTCTGAGCACAGGCTGATGGCTAGAGTTGCAGAGCACAAGCGCCTCTGATGCATGGTATCTAAAAACTTCCCACCGCAGAAATTCCCAAGTTTTCAATGGCTGGGCTCGCTGCCCGGCTGGAATGCGTACTTGAGCGATCCGCCTACAGCCGCTGCACCACCCAGAGCCGAGGAGCACCTCCAGACCCGGCTCCCAGAGCAGCTCCTGTGCTCCAGAAATGCTGCTGGGGTAGCAGAAACCTCCTCGCGAGCGCTCAGCTGCAGAGAACTCAACTCAGCATAGTTTAAAGAGGACAGAAACAAACATGTAAACAGCATCTGTGGCGTCTCTTCTCTATTGACTTTCCTGGAAACGCATTAACCTATTACAGTAMTTCAAAATAAATAAGCGAAACAGAGGCGAGGCAAGAGTATACCGTTCTCTCCCAAAAGTTTCTTTCTGCCTGTCCTCTCACTTGCTCCGAGCTCCCCGTTCCCTGGGATTAGCGATCRCTTTCACCAGGGATCAAATGAATGACTTTTCCGCTAATGACACTTAAGAGATGCTGAAGCCACCCTGGGCGCCACCAGGGACCCGGCGAGCGGCGGCAGCCCCTGTCCCCACGCCAAGGAGCCCGGAGAGAGGCGAAGCCAAGGGCAAGCCCCGCTCCGCAGCCGGCCCCGGCCGCCGCTCCGGCCCCGGCAGCGCCAGCGGCAGCAGCGACCCGAGGGGCGGCGGGGAGCGGGGCCGGTGCCTCGGGCCGGGCCGGGCCGGGCCGGGGGGTCCCGTCCTTGTGAGAGCGGGGCTGCCGGGGGTGCTGCCGCCGCCCCCCGCCCGGCCCCCCCCGGCATGGCGAAGCGCTGTCACTGACGCACATTTAATTCGCCCGGCTGCGGGCACCGCGCAGCGCCGCTCGCATCCTCCCCCCGCCGCCGGGGAGGGGGCGGCTCCGGCGGGGAGGGGGAAAGTCAAACTGCAGCAACAAAGTTGCTCCCCCTCCGCTCCCCCAGACCTGCCCCGGCCCCCGGGGGGTGGGCAGAGAGGGGGGCCCATGCCTGCCTTACCTTGCTTGACGCACTTGAGGCGGATGGGGTCCTTGCAGTGCTTGATCACGGCCAGCACATCCCTGATGGTGAGCCCGGCCACGGGGGTCTCGTTCACCTCCAGCAGCAGCTCCTCCGGCACCAACTTGCTGCCGCCCTCATAGGCCACCTTGCCGGGCTTCACTTCCCCCAGGTAGGGGAACTGCCCATTCTCGGCGCCCCCCTTCAGCTCGAAGCCCAGCTGTCCCTCCGGGTTCCTCACGATCACGATCTCGTGGACTCTGCTCGTCCAGTGGCTTTTTTTCTTCAAGCCCTTGGACATTGCCGTGGGGATGCTCTGCCCGACTCCCTCCCTGCAGTCTTGTGCTTCTTCCCCCCTCCCTCTCTGCCCCCAGTCCCCGGGGCAGCCGCGCTCCTCCGGGCAGGCTCGGGGCGGGCGGAGCGGCCGCGGCTGTGCCGGCCGGCGGCCCCGCGGGCTGCGAGCTGGGTCGGGGAGCGCCTCTGTGCCCGCTGCTCGCGGCTTTAGCTGATATCCATGGCAGCCGCGGCGGCCGGACGCTGCCTGCGCGTGGATGCACTAGTTGTAGAGAAACTGGCAGGAGGGAGGAGGGAGGAGGGAGGGAGGCAGCGGGAGGGAGGGGACGGCCGCGGCGCGGGGAGGAGGAGGAGGGCTGTCGGTGTCGGTGCCGGAGCGAGGCGGGCGCTGTTTCGCCGCTCCCGCCTCGCCTGACCCGGTAGTGAAGGCCGAGAGAGAGGCTGCCTGGCACGGCCGGCAGAAGGCGGAGAACCGGGCGGGGGGGCGAGGGCGCTCGGCGGGCGGGAGGGCGAGCGGCGACCCCCGCCCGGCCCCAGCACGGCCCCGGCCGGGAGGGGGCGCTCGGGAGAGCGGGGGCGCTGGCCCCGCTGCCTGCCCCGCCCGGCCGGACCCTGCCCAGCGCCTGCCCCCGGCCGGACACTGACCAGCACCGCCCCGGCCCCGCCCGGCCGGACCCTGCCCAGCGCCTGCCCCCGGCTGCACACACTGACCAGCACCGCCCCGGCCCCGCCGGACCCTGCCCAGCGCCTGCCCCCGGCTGGACACTGCCCAGCGCCTGCCCCCGGCCGGCCGGACCCTGCCCAGCGCCTGCCCCCGGCTGCACACACTGCCCGGAGCCGCCCCGGCCCCGCCGGACCCTGCCCGGCACCGCCCCGGCCCCGCGAGGGGAGCGGCAGCCCTCGAGCCGCACGGGGGCATCGCTGGGGGAGCTGCCCGAGCCGGAGCGGGAAGGGTCCTGCGGTCCAGGAACTCTGCTCGCGGCCGGGGAGCGCCAAAGGCGGCTGGGCTKCGGGCTGTGGCTGCAAAACCGAGCGACACTTGTTTGCTTCGGGGATCTCCGTGTCACGGGCGTTTGCAGAGTGGTTTYACTCCACGAGACCTCAGTTTATTGAGTTGCACGTGGGCATTGCTGTTTACGCTGGGTGCTGTGGCCAGAGCTGATGGCTCAGGTGGGTGCTACACCTGAACAGGGTATGACAGAGAGAGGAGTGSCAGTGCTTCCCATGAAATTTACTGACTGTCACCCAGCAAGTGTTCACTGCCCTCGCACCGGTTGCCTTCTGCTACTTGTCCTTAGCCAAAATCCCAGACTCCAACCTGCAGACCCTCCCTGGAGCCCCAGCAGTGGGACGCGCTGTTCAGCAGGTGATACTGTAGCTGGCCCCTCCTGTGAGCWCTCCCTWTACTTAGTCCTGTCATATGCCTCACATGTGTGAGAGCAGTGAGTGTAGCAATAGGCATGTCTTTCTAGGAAACTTGCCTTGACTAAAACAATAGTTTCCATCCGAAGTGGAGGTTGACAAAATACACTCGGAACAACATCCTGACTTTAAGCRTAGTTTTTGTGCCTGCGGGATATGGGAGAGCGGGATGCATGAAGGCAGGGGTCTGCAGACAGGGCATTGAATGGGATAAGGCAGGAGAAATGTACTTTGAGTTATGGCATGTGATTTAAAGATGGTCAGATATTTTTAAAATTTCAATTAAAGTGACTCCGCAATGAAATTTTCCGAATTGTGCCGCTGTTTTCCTCTTGGTTTCTATGGAAACSGGCCTTTATGTGATCATGCTTGGCTGAGTCTCCTTTACTTCTCCAATAACTTTTGAAGATGTTGGGCAGTTTCACCCAAATCTATCTCAAATATAATTAAGCTATTTCATGGAAACAGGCAGCTGGGTAGGGCTGAGAGGTCCTGTAAATGTCCCAAAGGCTGTAACATGAACTTGCCTCTTATTAAACAGTGATTCACATGGTTGAGAGACCATATAAATGTCTTGGTAATGAGAAAAGTTTCAATTACAGCTCATTATCAGCCCCACTAAAAGTCTGTGGGAAAACAGGGTTCTTCAGTTCGTTTTCCCTCAGAATTACTTGAGTTCCAGAGGTGGAACAGACACATGCAGAGGGGAAGAAAACATTGAGAAATTACCGACACCCTGTATTTGCAAGTCATTTCACCTGTTTTGCTGTGGGGGCCTGGTCAGAAGTGCAAAACTCTATGTGTGAGTGGCTTCACAAAAGTGGGCCCAAAGAATAAAMAAACCAAGACCCCAGATATTTGGAAACGTGAGATGCAAAGTACAGACAGCTGAAGATGGAAAGGTGCCTTGTCTGGAAGGTACTAAGATGTTTTCACTGGTGGGACAAGGGTTATGTAATGGTTTCCTTTTCCAAAGACCATCATGAATGTCCTGTTGTCACTAGAGAGCAGGGGCTCTGGCCTGGACAAAAAGAGGCTAAGGCATTTGGAAAGAGAGCAAGAGAGTCAGTAGGTAGCCCTACAGGGTCTTTCTGTAGCCCTGCCTTTTCAATTTGTCTTGGTTTTTAGTTCAAAATTGGGGTAGGAACCAAATGGCTGAAAAGAGGAATACAAGACATAACATCCTGTTATCCTTCCTATTTTTTACCAAAATCACTTCTTTGCTGAGTCATCTGCTCTACTAGAGTCCACTCTTTAAAAGTGGTCACCATTTCTTACTTTGGAGTTTGTAGTCATTCTGCTAGTAAAGTATTGCTATTGTTGATTTGTCTTATATATATATATAAATAAATTTTTAAGTAACTCCATGTTTACCACAATATATGTACAACACTAGGACATCTGCSAAAAATACAGCTTTTAATAAATATGTCAAGAAATATTGGAAATATCCCTAGGTGGGGGAAGGGCACGCTGTGGATGTTATTTTTCTGTTTCTTAGGAGTCTCTAGTAAGGTATTGATCAGAGTTTTTAAAGTGCTTATTACCATTTTAAGACAGATGACATTAACAGTAGGTAATGGGTAGAACATTTCTGATTTCACATGTGCTACGGACAAATCCCGCTGAATAAACCCATCATGCCTAACTGCAATTGTATTAATCTAAAATAATACCATGTAGAGGGGGTGGAATTGGTGTTGCAGGGGCATTAACTTTGCCTTCTGGAGGTGGGCAGCARTGTGAGCCAGGCAGATCCTAGCACAGGCATCTGTAGTTTGGCAGAGAAGTTGGAGGTTAGATGGAAGGAGCCTTATTGGTTTTCCCAAAGCAGATCTGTGGTTAGTTGATCTTCATATCAGGAAAGGATGGCAGTTTTCAGGTACAGAGACCAAGAAAACTCGGTGAGGATGGCAACSATACCTGTTAAGATCAGGAGAGAGTGAAGGATTGCTGAAGAACATGGTGTTCCTCTGCAGCATTTTCTTACAGAAGCCATAAGATTTTAGAGTTTTAAGTTGACTGTTTATGGGTGAAATTTTGCCACAGTATAACTGGCTTATGTRCTTTAATTTTTACAGAGGTAGAGGGTTATCTGTGCAACAAGATTATTCTTGTCTCTGACAGAGCAAGCATCCCAGCATGTGGCTGAAGAAGTGAGCAGATTTACTGTCTGACCCCTGAAGAGCTTGAAAAGGACTTTGTGATTTGCCAAGACCTTTCTGTTATTCCCTTCCATTGGTTCATCCCAGGAGGGCCTGTGAGCTGGTCCTGAGTGTGAATGCAAGGGTATCTAACACAAGGGATTTCCTGTGAGCAAAAGTAACAACAGCACATGATGAAACACATTCACCAAACAACGCAAATGCCTTTATTATTCCTTTAAATCTGAGCCTGTAAACACAGGAACCAGTAAGTCACTGTACATTTGGGAGTAAAGTTGAGCACATGAGTAAGCTGAAGCGTGAGACTTCATAAATATATTTGGTAGCTGGAAAGGAATCCTTCCTACTGTAACATTACAGATTCAGTAAAAAAGAACTCAATTCTGGTTTTATTTTCAGTATGCCATGTTTTTAGATAAGTGAATTCCTCAGACAGAAAATGATGTATTGCACATGCCAAAGGGGATAAAAAGAAAATACATCCATTACCTTCTATTATTTATGCAGGAATGGAGTTCTCTGCCTTGTAATTGTGTTTGTAATGTTGGACTTGAACTCAGAAGACATTAAATTTCCTTCTTCAGCACATGCTTCCTGTGTGACTGGATGATAACTACATGATATTGCTCTCTTATTTTTTTCCATTTTAGTCTGGGCATAATTCCTCTTTTCTCTACAGTTTTCTATTTAGCGCGTCAGCCAGCCAACAGTTATTCTTAAATAAGCTTCTCAACACTACAATACAAATTCATCACAGGACATGTATTCATCTAGGGCCARGAGTTCAGATGATTAAATGCAAAATCACAAATATTTTCCCTATACCTTTAGTTACCTGAAATGTTTGTAATAGATAATCTGGAGCTCCAGAGTGTCTTAGTTGATTTCTTCTGCTTGGAGTTCTAATTGTTCTCCATGGGATTCTGYGAGAATGCCAAGTCCTTTATTTCTTTGGATAAAAGCAAAAAATTCCTAACCTTCTCAGCTGCAAATTTCACAAAAAAAACCCACTAGAAATTTGTTACCACATTTACTACAGTCACACATGTCTTCTGTGAGTCTTAGTTTTATTAGTATGAGCCTAGAGTTATTTCTAGTATAATCTTTTYCCATTTCCTGGCTTCAGCTTTTGAGAACACTTGCTTTAGAAAGGCTAAAGCCTCAGGCTATTTATCGAAAAATTCTTTTCCCAAGTCCTCCGAATTCTCAAGTTTGATAAAAAATACATGTTTTATTGTACTACAGAGAAAAAAAAAGAATTATTGTGTGTGTTTGGTTGGGTTTTTATTTGTCTTAGATCAAAATGTTCCATAGTCTTGGCCATCAATGCTTCAAAATAATTTGTTATTTAATTTTAACCATCAACATTTTGTAAATCATACATCTGGCAAAAAATGCAAAGTAATGGGTAATACTCAGCTGTCTCAACCCATTGGAGGATTCCTGTTTTGGCAATAGCTCTTGCAGAGGGCATATGTGATCACTTCTGCATGGGAAGAAAATAGTCTCTATGGCTGTACTGAAAGATAAAGGCAACTTTTGGGAGCAGAGAAAAATCAAAGACTGAAGTTCATCTAAATAGTATTGTTCACAACAGGTTTATAAGATTGCAGGAAACATTTTGTTCTCTCCTGCTCATCTCTATTGGCTTTTGTTTTAAAATAATCTTTCTCAGTTACTTTTCTCTTTTGCTATCAAATTTGGGTATTGTATACTTCCCATGCTGCTCTTGCTAGCTGCTCAWGAGTTGATGAAGGTGAGACATAGAAAATTTGTTGGAGGTCAAAAACTTCCCCARGGACAAAGTTGTGGAGACAGTCTGTCAAAATAAATTTGAAAAGAGCCATTGAAATAAACAAATGATAGCCTCTTCCTACAGCAATGCAAGTTTAAATTGCATCCCAGTAAATATCCACAGAAGAAGACAGAAACAAAACTGCACACARCACCCTATCAGAAAATAATCCTTTAAATTTGTCCTGACAGTAGAAAGATAGCAAGCCTACAAGTATCTGTTACAGTGAAATGAAAGAGAAGTGTGAGGCTCACTGTGAATTACTGGTGCTGAGTGGTGGTTGGTATTYTGAAAAATAGCAGATAAAGTGGCTCAGTAAGAGTCTGGGTTTGAATTGATGACTCCTCTACCAGCATGGCACCAGTTTGTGTGCTTGCTAGTCAAAGGTATCCTGTATCTGGTCCCTTCATTTTCCCATTTTAATATTTAGTATTCAGTGATCTACCTCACCATTAAAATATCCATAAACATTTGGTTATTTCTGGTATGTGATGATATCTTAGATTAGCAAACTACCGTGGACCTATTCTCTGAATTCTTTTTTCCTTGCCTTATTTTCATTTCCCTTGGATTAAACAAAATGAGACTTTCCTCTTTCATGTTTATAATCGGTTTCATTTTACATTTCATATGAACTAACAGTGCTGCTGAGATTGATCTCACAGCGTGGCTGGGAAAGGAGATGAATATTTTATGAACTTATAAAAGATAAAATGAAAGCATATTATTCTAGGGATGTATTGTTGATGTTCCATGTAAAATTGTGACAGCATGTCCATTCAGAACCTTATTTGCACATCTCTCTCATCTCTTTGAGAGGAATAACTTTTCCATGTCAAAATTCTAGCACTTAATGTGATTGCAAAGCCTTTTTGTCATGAAAATTAACAAATACTTCTGAAGTTAGAAGTATTCACACAGACATCACCATGGAAATTTTAAGAGGTTGCATGTTTTGTAGATACATTTCCATAAATATTAAAGCATGGTGCAATGAGGAGTTTGGAGAAAATGACTCTAAAATAATACCTGCAGAAACTCACCCAATGCTTGTCACTGCTCAGAGGCCATGCATGAGCCAAACTGAGCAGGAAAGAAGCCTCAATTAATTTAGCACTTTGGTGCAAGTGGTGCTGAAGCACCCAACTGGCCAAATTCTCAATRTTTTTCCCTTAGTAAGCCTGAAGCTTTAATGAATTCAGTTGGTGAGGATGATGTCTCATTTCCATTGCTCTACCACACTTTTAAATTCATCAGAGTTCCTGATTTGTGCTGCCTCATGACAGCTGAAGGACAGGGTATCCCTTGCCTGATCAGGATCCAGCTACTCTTCACTCCCTGCTGTCTGTGTTTTTCACAAGTGCAGAAACRTTTGGGTTGCTTTCACCAGCTGGCTGCATTGCAAGATTAGCTGGTGATGGAGACATCTTTATGTATCATGTATCATCACACTGAGGTTGGTGACAAAAATGGTTTTGAATTAGCAGAGCTTAATTTCAGAGTGATGTGTAAATACTCAAAAACTTGAATACTAGGGTAAACCTAGAGCCCTTGTCTCTGCCCCACAACCAGAGTGTGTGTGCTCCAGAAGGGAAATAAGGGCATTTGCACACCATGAGGTTTTATGCAGTTTTGTTCATGTAGTTCTGGAATTGGTCCACACATGCTTAAAAGCTCAAGATGGGCTTTGCTGTGTTTTCAGGATAATAAACAAAAGTGCTCTCAAGGAAGCTGAATTACCTTCCTGTGCAGTTTTGGTGTTATCCTCAGAACATGGCCCCATGCTCTGTCACACTGGTGGCTGTGCATCATTCTCAGTAAGAACATTTCTGCACAGGTGCTTCCATCCATAGCAGCTCACTGATGGGACTGCACTGCACTGTCAGGTCACTGGTGCTGCTCTTGAATGACGTTTTCAGGGGGAAAAAAAAGCTTCAACTGATGTAATGACCTAAATCTAATGATTTGAAGACAGAACCCTCAATCAAGACTTCAATTCAAGGTTTTTGTTCCTGTAAATTGTAGGTCAAGGCCACAGTCTCCAGGAATATTTGACGCTTGACCAGAAATCCAGCTTTTCCTGGGGAAAATGCTCAGATAGYCACCTCCACTGAATTTGAAGAAGGAAGCATGCTCACCCTCCTGAAGCAAGACAGGTGCAAGTCAGCCCTTACTGCACTCAGTTGAGAGATTTGTGTTGAACAYATAGCATATAAAAATAGATTTTAAAAGTTTCAGAAGTCAAATTATTCTTATTTTGACTTTGGAAATGTGTTTTCTTGAGCTGAGAGGGAAAGATACTGTACTTTATCGTTGCCTTGTTATATGATAGCTGGAAATGAAAGAAAGACTGTGTTTGCTAGGTGTTGAATTTTTTTATCACTAATCAAAGGAAAAAATGTTCTCAGTCACTGTGCAGTTAGAAACACATGAAGAAGAAACACTGCATGGGCAATTAGATTGTTTTTGCAATTTGCTACAGATTATTTAATTAGTCTGAGAGACTTTATTCAAGGACAGGTTTGTTAGTTTTCTTCTATCTAAATAATATTGGAGCTCTCATAACCTTCATATCAACATGATGTTTTTTTCTCATAAGGATTCTTTATTTGTAAGTCTTCTGTCACAGCCAGTGCCTGGGTTGTTGTGTCTGAAGCCAGTAACACTTGCTCTTTTGTCCCTGTGAGTTAATGATGTAGGCATTGGTGACTCTAATCCACAGTTCTGCTGCTGCAGTCCTTCACTCCATTCTTTTTCACCCCAAGGTTAATAATGAAGTAGTGGAATAATGACCATACCATAGGTAAATAAGGAGGCTAACACCAGTGCTGAGATTTATTTAAAAAGAGGTTTTTAAAAAGTAGAGAGGAAGAAAGAAAGAACTATTCTAATTAGAAGGAACTTTTAAAGGAATTAAATTACTTCCTGAAGGCTTTGTGATGTATATTGGTTTGGGATGTGTCTTGTTTTCACTTCAGATTTTAAATTCAATGAACTTCTTGTCAGATACAATTACTTGCAATTCTCATAAGACTCCTACYATCACTATGAGCTTTGTCCCATGTATTTACATCATAAATTAGGATTTATGCTCTGAACAGCTTTTAATACAGATACCATGGATAATAGGGGTAAAAGCAGGCAAGATCATGTAGTTCTAAGATCACTTTCTGAGCATATAATAGATATTGGGGGTGACTGAACACTAGAATGAGCTCTGCTGAGAGATTGACTCACTGTAGTCTTCTAAGATCCAACAGGGCTCACCCGGAGCAGCTTGCTGTACTTGACCCTGCTCTGGGCATTGGGTTGGACTTGGTGTCCTCAGAGGTTGTGTTTAATCTAACAAATCAGTAATCCTGTGTGGCTGTGTGCCAASCAGACCCAAGTCACTGGAGTCTCCTGACACAGCTGTTCATTGAGCCACATCATCTTTGCCATAAATTTGTATGAAGGCAATGCTGTTGTGGATGGAGACCAGTTCTGCAATTATTAGATTGAGCAGTACTCCTTCACAGCAATTGTCCCATTGACTTTTATATTAAATTGGCTTCTGAGCACCTCTTGACCTGAAGGTTAAGCTCTTAGTATGCAATTCAATTTAAAAATTAATTGACACTATTAAGACACTTCTTCCAAACCCAAATTAATAACCCTCTTAATTTACAAACCTAGAAGCCCTGAATGRATTATAATGTATTTACTGGATTTATACATTGGCATTCCTACARTAGTAAATAGGTGCAATTGGTATTAGTTCAGCTGGTCTSAGGTTGAAACTGATTTCCCCCAGTGGTGAGAGAAAATGAGAAATTGCTCATTTGACAGGATTTTATCTCTTGTGGGGTACAATTTAGAAAGGAGTGCTGGAAATAGTGGAAAATATTGATTTATCCTACAGAGATGGGCTAATAATGAATTATGTTTTCCTTCTCTTCAGGTGAAACCAAATTTTCAGTGGGACCCACATAGTGCTGCATTTATTGCATGATTTAATTTTTGGGTATGCATTTTTAAGTGTCACTGGAACAAATCTTTTATCCTTGCTGYTTGCACTTAAAAAATGAGTGCTGCACTGGCAGCTGTTTCCATGCAGAAAACGTCTGACCTACTCAATTAACAATATTATTTTCTGAAGTACTTAATTGTTTTCCTGATATTGCTCCTTCAGTTTTGTTRTTCAGTAACCCCAGGATTCCCTTCTCTCAGAAAGTACACAAGTTTCCTCCTGCAGATTTTGTCTCTGCAATGATCTTCCTAAAGCAGATCTGCACAATGTTGTACCTTGGCTTCTACTGAAGTCCATCATCTTAGCATTGTCTTCAAAAGAAATAAATGTAGTCAGATTTTTAAAAATTTATTTCTGTAYATAAAAAGATATTGAAAGTCATTGCTTTTGGGTTGTACCATTGCAAAATCTAAAAGGCATTTATTTTGGAACTTTCTTCTCAAGCTAGCCAATTTATTATTAGCGAAAAAGATCCACCGCAAAGAAAGAATTAGACTAGACTTTTCAGCATCTTTTACAGAAGTCTCCCTGAAGAACATGTTTKCAGTCATTGCAAAGGAGCAAGAAGTCACTTTGTTTCTTAGAGAGCAATAACCAGACAGGAAAAAAAAAATAGGTCAAAATTGAACTTTTTCAAGGTTTGTTTATTTTCCATACATTTAAGGGAAATAAGTCAATTTTGTGATTTAGAGATAGCAAGTCTATTCCAGCCAAAAAGAACAAGTAAAGTAATTTATACTTTTTCTAGGTGTAAATATGATGGCATTAAATTCCATTGAATTGATTTGCATATATGTATGTTATAATTAATGATCAAAACAAAGTCTGTGTGAAAGAGACTCACTTTAATCCTAGTGTGGAAAAGAGTTAAAATAAACTGAATTTCTGTTCTTAATGATTTATTTTGAACTTCTGTATTYTACTATATGTACATATATCCCACAGTTTACCTTTAGTTTGACACTTATATGTTATCATTGAGTAGTTATAAGACTAGTTTGTCATTTGAAAAGTGGATTATTTTCAAGGATAATTTCTGGATATGTAGAAGGGAACATAAATTTTTTACAAAGAATGTAGCTGCTTGTATTTTTTATTCTAAATCACAGGCACTTTTTACGAGTCTAGAAATTGTGATTCTAGCAGGGATTTTGACTGTTAGGAGTGCTTACACTTTGGGAGCTCAGTGCTTTTTGCAAAAGCATGGCACTTGACAGTGTTTGTTACTACTAACACTTGGCTTTCTGCAGTGATAAGAGGATGGCAGTAGGCAGGTGTTACGCTGTGACTACTACTTAGCAGGAGAAACTTGCTCCTTATCCTAGCCCTTATTCTCCCATCTGCTTGCTTCACTCACTGTTGTGTCTGGCTGGAATCCAGATTTGTAAACTCTTTTGGGGACTTGGATTTTTTTTTAAACACATATTCCATGCTTCTAGATGACTTAACACAGAAAGGACAATAATTATCCCTTCTTCTAAGACTGCAGGACAAATATTGTACTCTACAGTCTTGCCTCCTGACCATCAGAACTTAACAAACTGTAGGACTGCATTGTGGCTCTGTCCCTCACTGTGCAGCTCACTTTTCTTGTAATAGGAACAAGCATTCTTAAGTGCCCTTATTTGGGCTAACAGATAAAAATAATTGGTGTATCTACTACACCAGACTAAACTGGTAAATAAATTTAGCCATTTATATAATAGCATCTTGTTGGTGGTAAATTGAATTTAATTGACCATTTTTAGTTATAATAAAGAGTACTGCAACAGTTCCTTGTTATCTTAAAYTTCTAAATTAGTCAATGAGCTAATACTTGGGTAAAATAAAAGTATATTCATACTTCTGTTTCATTTTGCATTTGGGTTGGGGATTTGTTTTTCTCAAGAACTGGTTAGGGTATTGTGTAATAATCCCARTGTTGTGGGTTCAATCCTCATATGAGTCATACACTTAAACTGGACTTGTGATCCTTGATAACCCAGTGGGGCTCCCCAGAACTCAGTATTGGGCCCAGTCCTGTTTAATATTATTATSAATGATCTAAACAAGGGGATCAAGTGCTCCCTCTGTGAGTTTGGAGATGACACAAAGTTGAGTGGCAGTAATGATCTGCTGGAGAGCAGGAAGGCTCTGCAGAGGGATCTGGACAGGACTGATGGGCTGAGGTCAATTGTGTGACAAGGGTGAGTGCTGCACTTTGGCCACAACAGCCCCAGGCAGTGCCACAGGCTGGGGCAGAGTGTCTGCAAAGCTGCCTGGGGGAAAAGGACCTGCAGGTGCTGGTCAGCAGCAGATGAACGTGAGCCAGCTGTGCCCAGGGGGCCAAGAAGGCCAAAGACATCTGGACTTGTRTCAGCAGCACTGTGGCCAGCAGGAGCAGGGCACTGATTGTCTCCTTGTACTCAACACTGGTGAGGCCACATCTYAAATCCTGTGCTCAGTTTTGGGTATCTCACTAAGGGAGGACATTAAGGAGGACATTGATAAGGTGATTCCCTCTCAAGTCAGGGCTTGGCAAGAATTACATTAATTTTTTCCAAAAAGGGATCTCTAAGGACATTTCTGGAGTGAGTCCAGAGAATGGCAACAGAGCTGATGAAGCCTCTGGAACATCTGAGGGAAGTCAGGGTTGTTTAGCCTGGAGAAAAGAAAGTTCAGAGGGGACCTTATCACTCTACAACTACCTGGAAGGAGATTGTAGCAAGCTGGGGGTCAAACTCTTCCCTGAGATAACAAATGACAGGACAAGAGGAAATAGCCTCAAGCTGTGCCAGAGAAGGTTTAGAGTTAGAAGAAATTTCATCTATGAAACAGTTGTCAAGCACTCGAGGAGGCTGCTCAGTGGAGCAGTGGAGTCACAATCCCTGGAGGGGATATTTAAAAGATGTGTAGGTGTTGCACTTAGAGATTTGGTTTAATGGTGGAGTTGGTAGTGCTGTGTTAACAGCTGGGTTCAATGATCCTAGAGGTCTTTTCCAAACTAAAWGAATTATGTGATTCTGTTCTAYAATGCAAATGGATTTAGACGCTGAATGCACACATTTTTAAATATGCTTTGAACTTTAAACAAATAAGCAGTTTCTTTACGGATATAGCTCATTAAAGTACAAAATTCCTGCAGGTGATTCTAGGGTCAGTGCCCTGCATAGTTATGTTGACTSAGAAAATGATGTGGTTATGGCCTTGAAGAAGCCAAAGGGAAGAAGAGGATTTGTAATTATGTTTGGGGTATTCAAAATTATTTAAAAGCTACTTTATCTACAGGGCTCACAAACTTTTCTCAGGCTCTCCCATATTTTCTTCAGAAGAGTTCTAAAATAATTCTCTGCTTACGTTTACTAGGTTTAGGTTCACCTTACCTGGCAAAATTTACAATTGCAGATGAATTTGCAACTAGTACAGTGAACTATCTATCTATTATTCTATGTTATTAGAACAGTAATGAAAATCTGATGCTCAAGTGCTTAAACTTAAATGATGTATTTCTGAATGTGTGAGCTACACACTTAGGAAAGAATCAGCTGGACAGAATGCTGTCCCTGTGCACTGCTCTTTGCAGCATAACATCCTTTATTATGTTGCTCTTTATTTATTATCCCTCTAAAGCATTATTGCACTCAAGATGTACTTATGTAACAGGACATAAAAATAATTTGCAGAGTAGTAGATGGAAGTTAAAACACACTGCTGTCTACGTTAGACAGGATTTAGTTAGAAAGCTAAGAGGAAAGTCATGGAAAATGTAATCTTCTCTATTTTTTCCTTGTCTTAATCTTTGCTATTCCTTCTCTGTCCATGGCATATTTAATCAGATGCAACTGCTTGAAAATTCCTGCATCTTTAGAGATCCCTTTTTGGAAAAAATTAATGTAAATCTAGCCAAGCCCTGATTTGAGAGGGAATTATCTTAAAACTGTTTTGGAACACCAGTCATATTTTATTTTTTTTTAACTTAGAAATATTAATATATCTGTCATCATAAACAGCTTTTGATAATGAATTAGTAATTATCCTGTTTCCCAAGGATGACAATTGAATTACCTATATACACAAAAGTGAGAAAACATCATTATTATTTAGAATAAATCTTTACTCTTGTGTCCAAATACAAGTCATTATAGCACTTCAATAATTTATGATTATTTCCAGAGTCTGTTAACAAATGTGTTCATGCAAACGTGATCAAACTGTACTTTGACATATGGTATGATGTTTATGATGGGACGTGATAATCCGATGAATAAAAGAGATGCAGATTGATACTTTATAATATTATGGGAGAGTGGATTTGATTTCCTTACTATGTATTTCCTGTCTTCTCCGAAATGTTGGATACAAGGTTCAGAACCATTTCTGTWAGGTGGTGGTGGTGTTCATTTTTCCTTCTTGAATGAATAGGTGCTAAAATTAATTTTGGTGTCTGGAGCTTTCTTTGATAGCGAGCTAAAAAGCTGAACTACCCAGTGAAATCCACCCTATCCAGACTCCTCTGAGGCATCTTTGACAAGGCTCAGAGAAATAACTGAGCTGCCAATAGACAAGAGGTGGGTGGAATCACTTGGCTCTGGGGTTGCAAGAGCCTTCTGAACTTTCGGGTAACGTCAGAGAGGGGAGATCTCTCCCTGCTCTCAGCAGATCTCACCCAGGAGGGCCCCAGTGGCGCCCACAGTTGTGTGGTTGAGCCAAGGGTGTCTCAGGAACAGAGGGGCACAACCTCGGGTCAGCAGGAGCAGGATGGACCCCCATGGTGGGAAAAGGGTTTTCATTCAGGGAACAGCTGCAGCACTGTGAGAGAGGCCAGAAACAGCRTGGAAAAAGCAATGGTGAGGCAGGACTCGGGTTTAGCTAGAAGTAATAAAATGCTTTGAGAATTAAACTTACTGAATATTATTCCTTTTTTCTTGTGCGAAATCTCTGCATAAATAGATATATATAGGTGAAGTACAGCTATATTTTGTGTCCTTGTTTGTATGGGTACTCCAAATATTAAAATTAATTTATATAACAGATATCTTCAGACAAATCGACTTTAGTAGCTGCAGGAAGCATTGACATAATTCTTTAGAAATATAAATTCTGCTTTTCTTAATACCCATAAAACTTTGCTGTTGTGTGGGCAAGGCTCCAAATGCTGTATTTCTGTAAAACAGCTACCAAAATCAGCTACTGTTCATTTAAAGTGTCATTTGGAAACCATGGGAATAGGAAAACTTAATTGGGGAAAAAAACATTTCTATCTATATACTTTGTAAAATATGTAACAACTTCAGAGCCTGCAGATAGTGGCTGTGWTGGAACTTTTCATGCAGATTAAACAAGTGGACTCCAAAGTCCCYTGTTAGGATAGTAAATTGTCACCTTGATTTCTAAAACCTCCTGCAGAAGGGAAGAATGGACTGACYAGTGCTGGATCTGGGTAGCATCTTTCAAAGATACACTGCACTGGTTTCAGATGTAGGACTCCAGAAGGACTGGGGTCTTGCAGAGTTATGGTGTTGCAGAGTTGATTTTGAGTAGTCAGGGGAAACTTGGAGCTATAAACCTGGCTAAGTGTAAATTATACATTGATAATTAATGTTCATCTGTGTATAGATAGTGTCCAAGAAAGAGATCCATTGGTGTCTTCAAGATGAGTGTAAAAATTCTTAGAGCATTATGTCCAATATTAAATTGTAGGAAAGGACATTTATGTGCACAAACCATGTTTTATAGCTTTTTTTCCCACCATCTAATGGTTAATCTCCATTCAGTAAGTAAAAATCCTGTGATCAACTCCCTTTGGCAGCCTGATGATATGGCACCTGCATTTCTCATATTGCAGCTTTTTTATTTTTACAAAAGTACATAACTATATGCATTCCAGGGAGAGGAGGGATGACATTTTACCCCACGGTCAGAACACAAGGAGCCCACATGGAGCATTGTACTGCCTGATTAAATAGTCCTTGGAGCAAGGGCTGAAATTTATGTAACTTTCAGTAGGAGTTGATCACCCTTATGTTTGTAATGTCTATGTAATATCCTACATAATCTCTGTCTTTGTGTCATCAAGTGGCTATTTCTGTATGTCACGCACAGTGGAACAGTTTAAAGGACTGAGAAATTCCAGTAACTTGTGTTTAAATGCATTTACATGGAGAACATGTGGCAGGTTGAAGGCTCTGGATAGAAAATAGACCTTTTTTCTTGCTGATCGCACAAGTACTGTGCTGGCTTCTAGGTAAGAGGAGGGTGTCTCCATCAGCTCTTCGTTCTGGGGTGGGGTAAGTTTTGCTACCAGAACTGTTTGTAGGGAAACCGAGCACATGATTTTCAGCAGGGGCTAGGCATGGAGCTGGGAAGGGGCCACAGGGAGGCATAACCACACCCCACCCAAAATTGTTCACAGGCAGAGCAGCAGCTGAAATCCAATCGAGTTTATCAGTAGCCGCAAAACTTTCCCAGGTAGTTTTGTGTGTCACACACGGACAGATCAGGCCACTGTTGGAAGACCTAGGAGAGGTCTAAAGGTGTGGGAATGAAAAAAGAAATATTCACCAAACAATAACTGGATGAGTGGGTGTGTGTTAGAAAGGAGGGGAAATTATGTTCTTCCATTTATTTATTCTTTTTTGAACAGTCGGTCTAATTTTCGCTTATGATAGGATGACATGCATGAAATTATTTTAATGAGCAGTTACTTAAAGGAAGCGTAATCAGGGAGATTAGGGATTTCTGTACTTTTTCAGCTTTTATGTCTGTATCTAAATGCACAAAAWTTTTCAAGAATTAATCATTTACTTTCAAAAAAAGCTTTGGGCTTTTCAAATAATATTTTTTTAAGCATTGATGTAGCCCYATATTTTTCCATTGGTGGTTCAGAAATAGGATTTTCTCCCTATTTTTATTGTCAAAGTCAGTAGAGATAATGAGGTATTTATGCCATAGTAACCAAGTTACTGTTCTGTGAAACAGTGTTGCAAATGTGTGTGTAAAATGTTCAATTGTTTCATTACTTCCAAGAGCTCTCTGTGTGGACAACTCCTGCATAGTATTTCAAGAGCTTTAGCGCTGTATCTCTGTTTACCTCAATAGAAAAATATTTAAATAAAAGGTTTTAAAATTACTGATGTCTCCATGTATAACAATGGTTTAGGRCATTGGTATAGTGCCTAAACTGACAAGTAAATACAGGACAATTTTTGAAGAATCAGAACACAAACCAAGAACATCTGAATTGGAATAAAAATAYTTTTGATAGCACGTTTTAGTCTTAAAATGGTGAAATTAGTATTTGGGATATGTAAGAATTTTTTTTCCATATTTTTGTTATTGCCATCAATAGTTTCAGCCTAGCCAAATCAGCCATTCCTAATAAAGAACAAAGGCAAATAAGTGACTTCCTACCAAGAACACAAACATCTGCTAAGCAGTTGCAYGTACCATAGGCTGACTTGGAGGACAAAAAGCTGTAAATAGGGAATAAGGGTCTGAAACCTCCCAAAATGATCAAAGAGAATTAAAAGGCCTAGTGAAACTCCAGTGGGCAGGAGGATATACTGGAAATTAAGAATAAATTAGTGCAAAACAGTTCCCAAAAAAGTATTTATTTATTTCTTTTCAGTCCTCCCCAGAATATGTCAATTTTTTTTTTGTTTTACCTATATTTTGCTCTTTTTGCTTTTATCCACTTTCCTCTTTTCATTTTAACACAGCCCCCCAYGAAAAACCCTTTAAAAAGTACTGCTAGAAACAGAGAAGTCAAAGTTCATCCTTAGAAATAAAGGCATGTGGAGGAGTATCCACTTAACGCTGCTGCAAAGGGTTTCAGAAAGTTTATGCTGTGCAAATGGGAAGGCATTTCTCGGAGGAATGCAGCAAGCAGCGTTTCTGAAAGCAATCGGGAAATTCTTGCTGATGTGGGAGTTGCCAGCACTCTCCCAAACTAATGAAAAGCCCAAGACTGGGATTACGTTCCAAAGAAAAGTGTTTGCTAATTGGTTTTCGCTATGTGTGGAAGAAGAATGGTCAGAGATAGAGCTGTGGCTCTCTCCTGAAAGGCCAGACACTGCTCTGGCCGCCAGGGCTTTACCATCATCCCCTCCGGGCTCCGGGGGCTCCAGCCTCCCTCGCAGCGATTGAGGCTCCGGGCTCTTCTGCACTCACRATTCCTGCTCATTCTCCTCACTCACCCTTCAATGCTCCCTTTAGTCGCTGCCTGGGCAGTTTGCTGGAGCTTTGCACGCCCAGGCAGGGTTATTTCGGTGTCTAAAGCCCAGCTCTGGGAGCGTGGCTGGGCTCACCGGTGCCGCTGCTGGCGCCCGACCGCTGCGGGCACCGAGCGCGGCGCTCCCGGCCCTGCGAGCGGCCCGTGCCCGGCCAGGGGCTGTCCCTGCCGTACCCCACGGACATTCTGCCTGGCAGTGCTGTTTCTAGCGGTTCGGGCACCACGGGGGGATGCCGAGCATTCCGGTGCCATCTGCTGGCACCGCGTCCCGGCGCCGGCTGCGACAGCGGAGCCGCCCCGGCCTCAGGACAGGGRTGGATGGAGGGGTAAGCGCCGCTAAGCGTGAGCGCTGTAACCTGCTCTACCCGGGGCAAGGACGGAGCTATCACCATGATAGTAATGCGCAGTTGCCTTCCAGTTCCCCTCCTTCCCAAGAGCGAGGCAGCCCGGAGACATTGGGGCCTGCATTTTCCCTGGCTTTGTGTTATAAGCATTACTTACGTGAGCTTTACAAGCACCGCAAGTCTGCACTTTTACCAGAGATTTCTGTTTGACATGACACGTTTACAAACAGTTTGGTTACTCCTGCTTCGTTCAGAGCTCTGATCTGAAGGGATTGAATCCATATTTCCATTTCTATGGAAACAGCTAACTGTCTTCTAATATAGCTGTTTTGTAACTGCTGGGTCTGATTCTGTTCTCATGTGGGCTGTTTTTAATCCAGTTTAGTGCTGTCGATCCCACCTGAGTGGTTTGAAGCTGACATTTATAACTGAGAGCATTTCGATCTGCTGCTCTCCCAGCACACTGCAGAGAAAGGGACTTCCATGCAAAATGTGAGCAGGTTTGCAGCAGATACTGTAAAATACCCCTTACCATCCATCATTTCAATAGCCCTAGTTCTAACTCCAGAGCGAGAACAGCCACAAATTTCTGTTATATGGCTCACACCAGCCTGCCAACTGTGAAGAATCATCCTTTTTGTATTCATTAGGAATATGGAGTTAGATTTGATATTCTTCCAAAAACTTCTGAATACATGATCAGCATTGCATTTGGCTTCAGTGAGGATTTTTTCCCATTTGTGTTAACAGTCATAATGCTGTGTGTTTCAAAAATGTAAGGTCTTCGTAATTGTTCACCCTCTTATGCACTGGCCTGGCAGGGAAGCAGGAGTGGTCATTCTCCCACCCCTGACTGTGGGAGAATCTGTTCTTTGATTTAGTTCTATCTGCCCTTCTTCAGAAAAAAATGCATTCGTTTCTCTTGGGAGTGGCAATGTTAATTACATTTTGAAATGAGGCTGATATCAAATGGGTTTGATCCTCATATCAGATGGTTGTGGCTCTGGAAAAGTCATAAAAGGTGCATGGATGTCTGGTGACACTGCAATAACAATTTTCATGTTTCTAACGAGTGAAACCACAAAAAAGAAAAGCTAAGAAAAACATGAMCACTTCCCTAAGATTGTGTATTATTTGGTCATTTGGAAACTGGATACAAAGGTATCCCTCACAGCTGTGCAACAGCCAGAGCAGGAGTGACCATCACCTCCACAGGCTTCCTGCAGCTCAGGCTCAAAACGTCCTGCTCTSCCCAGTGTAGAGAGCTGCTGCTCATTTCTTCTGGGCTGGCAACAGCAGCCAGCTGGGCTGCACACATTTACCTCTTGAGCACATTCCTCTTCCACTTGCTGTGGCTGTGAAAAGAGTTAACATGTGCACACAAGGCAGGCTTTTTATTTTGCTGTGTCTGACACCATGGGGCAAACTAGTTTTGAGTCATATTTACAGGTTCCCYGATGGGTAAAGTAGACACTCTGGTTTTTCGTTGATTCTCGCTCTCCTGAACTGAATCAACCCACAATACAGTTTTTCTCCCTGGTGCTTTAATGTTAGGGCAGTAAATATGGTTTTTAATTTATCAGTCACAGTAGCTTAAAACCAGAGCAGTATTATAGAAAAATCTGTTCTTGACCTATAACTTAAACCATTTTTTTGGAAGAGATAAAATATGCATAACACTAAAAAGAGACAATTTATATGCTAAATAAACTAAAGGGAAAAATTAGATCAACATATTTAAACATCTACTGAACCATACGAAATATGTRTATAATTTCACTTCTTTGGCTAAATTATGCCACGGAGGTACTGATAAATCCATTGCTAGAGGGCAGAATTGGGGCTCTGGTGAAATACCCAAAGAAGGAATCATGATAGGTGCCAACCAATGCCTTAAACAGCTTGGAGAAGGACATGGAGTAGGGATGGGAGGTGGGGGAGGTTTGGTTTGGTTGTTGCTTTGGAGGTTGTTTTGCTTATTTATGTATAAATTTATTTATTTATTTATTTATGTATTGTAATATTCCTTGAACACTGTTGTGTTGACTTCATCTTTGTGGATATATTTGTGGAGATCTGACAAGGTGGATGATTTCACCGGACAGGACAGCTTCATAATGCTCAGCATGAACCCATTTATTAAACAAAGAAATAAATGTGCCTGGTGTTACGCTCTGTGTTACTCACAGGGAGGTGCTGAGTCTGAAGGAGCTCATCTTCCTGCTCAGGGGATACTCTCTGAGCAGGCAAAATATGCAGAGGTGCCCTCAGGCCATCKGCTTCTCTGACTGAGCCAGCCTGGGGGGTTGCTGCCCTGGGGCAGGCAGCCGGGGCACAGTTCATGCAGTGTGATGCAAACACCCCTCGGAGGCTGCAGGAGGAGGSAGCTGTGGGCATTGCCCTGGCAGGAAAGGGCATTTGGAAGGCCCTGCTTGGGTGCAGGGCCCTGGGCAGGGAGCCTCGTGCTGCCAGCACCAGGCATGACACGTGGTGATGTCCTGTGAGGGACAGTATGGAAATTACCCAGTGTGGATTGTGTTATTCTATAAATTAATCCCACCACTATTTTAACACCATGGGGGTCATGCCCTAGTACCACTGCACTTGGATTCTGAGGGTGGAAAACCTTTTCCTTGTGTATGTGGGGAAGTCCAGGCAGTCTTGCAAAAGCTGGGCCAAACACACATCAGGCTTGAGTCCAGGACTATAAATATATCCCAAGTGCACTTGTGCTGGTGCTACCATGATAAAATATAAAAGCAGCACAGGACAGTTTCCAATAAAAAGTTATCATTGCAATTTTGAAAAATTGTGTTTAGAGATTTAGAAATTCATTTCTAAGGTCTGTAAGTCTTTCTGCCTTGAGCCTATCTTTTTCTATTTTATCTCAGTCTCTTAATTGTAATTCAGGTTTAGTGCTAAGGTGTTAGTAGGTGGTGAAAACAGTAAAATCTCTCCTAGCACTGGACATTTATTGGTTTTAAGCTGTGTAAGACTGACTGTTATTATTTAAAAGCCTATATTTTGTTTTTACTCTGCAGAAATGATGTGCCTATGAACCTCTGGACTTAGTGACAGCAATATATTTGCCTGAGATAATGTAGAAGCAGACTCAGGCACCCATGTTGTCTCTTCCAGTGTTAGTTTGTTGGCATATAATTTCAGGATCTAAAATGTAATTTAGTGCAGCAATTCCCATGCTGTGTTGTGCAGTGCTGTGGTGTGGGAATCACTTACACTTGCACAGCCAAGAGAATGCTTGATGGTACAAAGAGTTGTGCCTGTGGATGTGATCCTTGTCATCAGATGGTCAATGGCCAAATGACAGGGAACCTCTAATAACTACAAAAACTCCACATGATTCTTTAGGACAGATCCTGGGATCTCATAAATTGACAACATCCTCAGGATGTGACCCTTTGTCATCTGTATAAATGGTGTGTAAATAYATAGAAGATGTATCTAAGTTGATCTAAATCTGCCTGTATCTTAAATGACTTAATAATTGCCTAGAATTTATGCATCACACAGCTTCAGAAATCGAACAGCCATCAGTCAGGAGACAGAGTTAAACTTGAAAACACAATTGCATGTGCTCTTCCTAAAGACATTTTCAATGTAGCAGTATAAATAATTGCTTGCTATCAGTTAATATCTGATTTAATGCTAAATCGAATTTCTTATGCATGCTGGCATAAAACAATGCTCAGTGTGCCTCACTGGTTTGTAGGAGTGAAGGCATGATTTCAGCTTATTTAGGTAGTGAAAGGTGATAGATCTCATTTATAATGGTAAAGCACCATAGCTCAGGGGAGGCTGCACCTCTAAGCACCAGGGCTTGGATCTGCAGTCTGGAGTTGGTTTGATGAATGACATTTCAAGGAGATCTAGAACTCATCTTAAAATAGCTGTCTTTGAGAGAGATCTCTGTAAGTGACTTCCTCATTTYCTTCCAAATATGTCCAGACTTTGGTGAATTCCCAGACTCGAGTCTTCATTGTGTCACTGTGGATCCATGTCAGGAATGTGTTTCTTATGTCTGCTTTCTTCCTTTCATACATTGCCAATTTCCCTTTTTTTTTCTTCATTTGAACAAGAAAGGCAGACCATTATGCAAAAGCTTACTTGGAAAAATAAAATGCCTTGAACTAGTACAGCTGCTTTGCTATAAATAAAGTTAAATATRCTGGTGTTTTACTGCATTAGATTACGGCCTTGCTGTTTCACTACATTAGATTTGGAATAGCCTCACTAGAAACAAGCCCACTGCATAATATCCTTCAAGAACTCATGTTTCATGTGTATTTCAGTTCTTGTGAGCAGAACAACACAGGAACAGTTTTTTATAAACTCTTAATTATAAATCATGACTGCAGGTACCCAGCAGATAGGCACTCCAGTGTCTATAAGCAGTGCAAACACTGAGAAAAGCAGAGATGGACTTGTAGCAGTGTTACATCTGAATATTCCAGAGATCTGAGTGACTGTGAACTGCTTAGATCTCAAATCTTGAAGGGTGTGTCATATGAAACAATAACTACTTTTCCGTTTTCATACAGTTTTCAATAATAAATATTTTCATGCAGCATAGCAAAAAATTCTATAATATAATTCAAATAATCTAGATCTATAGATAAATAAATAAATATTGCAATAAGGAATATTTTTTMTCGGTCTCACTTTAATGCCCAGTAAAATAATGGAAAATTTTGTTCTGGTTGGTAGTGAAGAGCCCCTGGAGAACAATGCAGTGTCTGGTGACAGCCAGCATGGCTTCATGARGGSAAAGTCCTTCTTGTTGAAACTGATTTTCTTCTAGGACCAGGCAACTCCTCTAGCTGATCTAGGAAAGCCAGCAGATCATCTTTTGGGACTTTAGCAGAGCTTTTGATACTTTTATCTCAYRAGAGATAAAACGTCCAGCTCACRGCTGGATAACCGAGTTACASAGTGGATGAGCAATGGKCTCACAGGTCAGGCACGAAGGTGACAGTGAATGGGGGACATCAGGCTGGGGACCTGTCACTGCTGGGGTCCCACTGGGCTCCATCCTCAGCCTGCTTCTCTTCAGCATTGTCTTCAATGACTTGGGTGCAGGACTTGAAGGAATACTGAGGGAGTTTCTCAACAAAACTAAATTTGGATGAGCTGTCAACCCCCTCCTKGGCAGAGAGGCCCTGCWGAGAGACCTCAACAAATCAGAGGGATGGGCAGTCACCAACCACATGAARWTMAACCAGGGAAAGTGCTGGGTTCTGCTCCTGGGCTGGGGCAGCTCTGGATGTACAGACAGACTGGGGAATGAGAGGCTGGAAAGCAGCGCTGGGGAAAGGGACCTGGGAGTCCTGGTCAGTGGCRAATTGRACATGAGCCAGCAGTGCCCTGGCASCCTGGAGGGTCAGCCCTGTCCTGGGRGATTCAGGCACAGCATCAGCAGCCAGGCAAGGGAGGGGATGGTCCCACTCTGCTCTGCACCGGGGCAGCCTCACCTCCAGTGCTGGGGCAGTTTTGGGAACCACAACATAAAAAAGACATTACAGAGTGTCCAAAGGAGGGCCATGAGGATGGTGAAGGGTCTGGAGGGGAATCTTTATGAGGAGTGGCTGAGATCACTTGGTCCATTTAGCCTGGAGAAGAGGAGACAGAGGGGAGACCTCAGTGCAGTYACAACTTCCTTGAGAGGGGAAGAGGAGGGGCAGACCCTGATCTCTTTGCTCTTGTTACCAGTGACAGGACCCGGGGAAACAACACCRRGCTGAGTCAGGAGAAGTTGATTTCCTGATAAGGAAAAAGTTTTAACCCAGAGGGTGGCTGGGCACTGGAACAGGCTCCCCAGGGCAGTGGTCACAGCACCAGCCTGGCACAGTTCAAGAAGTGTTTGGACCATGCTCTCAAGTACAGGATGGGATGGGTGGGGTGACCTGTGCAGAGCCAGAAACTGGACTTGATGATTCTGATGGGTCCCTTCCTACTCAGCATATTSTGTGATTCTACAGTTATTTTTTTTCTTGGTGTAGATCATGTGAAATAATTTTACATAAAAAATAATCTGGCTTAACTGAGGCCCCTGGTATTTTGAAATGGATTCTGATTCCTGCCAAAGCAAGAAATCATGAGTAAAACAATTAATGAATGTCATTTCTCACTTTCCAGCATAATTAAAGGAAAATATAGACAAACTGTGTAAGATTTTAAATGTGTGTATCTGTGTGGCAAAATGTAACATAAAGAGTAAAATGGCAAAGAGGCAAACGGTAAAAAGGCAAAATGTAACATAAACATCTGTTCTGTCTGTGGTGTTTTGACTCAATGAAGAGCACTGACATTTTTTTAGAAAAATGAATATCACTTGAAAAAAATAAGATTAAAGTTCATGTGTTTATAGAGCTTCATATTTCCTGAATTAGAGTGATGACAAGAGGTAATAAGAGCTTGTTGGATATTCTCACTGAAGCTGGGACACTCTGAGACTGAGTCACAGTTTGAAGCTTCTCCAGCACTTGTAGCTGACCCGCTCCTGTCTGATACATGARGTGAAATTCAAGGGTTTCAGCATTTTGGGGCTGTGAGGCTTGGAGGGGTGTGAGAGGATTGAGGAGAGCTCTTGAGTTTTATTGCACACGCAGTCCAAACTATTCCTCAAAATTCAAGAGAACAGATGTTGCCCATGGGATTGTGACCTTTACCCTGATGCTCAGGTTTTCTCTGTTTACACCAGGGATAAGCTAAAATAAATATATTTACTTCAGATTGCCTGGGGCCCAAATGGTCTAAAAATATTGAAGCTTATTGCAGCATCTCAGCAGTGAGTTTATTTGAACAGAATCAGCATTATTTTTATAGAACACAGAAATATTTTATATAGTTCCAAGTAACAGAGTTTGTTATTAAAACGCCACCCTCAGCTCCCCTGAAAACTGTGTCGCCTCATGCATGGAGAAACAATTATCAACAACTAACCTTGAAACTGACTTTCCACATTTAAAACACTTTTTGAAAAGCTCTAAGGAATGATCAAAAAAAAAAATGCAGTTACTAGCCAAGCACAGAGCAAAAGTTTTAGTTTGAGTATCAGTGACATCCACTGTCAGTAGTSCTTGAGCTCTCATAATCAGGTATCTGGCACAGCAGAGACATCCTCACTCCATACTACATAATACTGCAAGTATTTTCCTTCTAGGCCTGGCCAAGCTTAAAAAAAATACAAAACATTGGAGGTTCTTAGCACTTTTGCCTTTTGAACTCCAGGCACAGGGCATCGATTCCTGGAATAGTTGACTTTCCATTAGCAAGAGGCTGACAGGGTGATCGGTGCTTGTCCAACTTTATTATTCATTCTCCAGAATGTGTCCAATCTCCTTTCTTGTGTTTTGTCTTTCACTGTTTGTTCCTCCTGGAATCTAAAGGCACTACACTCAGAGAGCACTTTTCTTTATTTTTAATATCCCTGCTTACAGTCTCAGTGGCTGCCTTCCCCACCTGTTGGCAAGGGCCTGGGATGGATTTTCAGAACACAATGTGTTTCAGCAGCATGTTTTTCTTCATTTTCTCTTACTCATTTCCTACTGGTACAGATGGATGAAGGAAAGTTCTGTAAAAAATGAAAAGCAGTGTTGTGTTGAAGCACAGGGAATCAGGTTATTAGGATGGTCAGTATAGGAGTGTCCTTAGTCAAAATCCTTATGCAATGGATGGATGACCTTCAATTCACATATTCATTTTGGAGGTCTCTGACTTGAGAAATCTTGGACATGGTCTCCAAGGAGGCCAAGTGTTGTCTTCTTTAGCTGAAAATGATGGAAGATTCAGRCATTTCATTTTTTGATGAAGCAAAAGGCAAATGAAATTGATTTGCCCAATTTTTATTACACTCACATCAGAGGAACAATTTTGATTTGGCCTCTCTGTACTTGAGATTTCCTACCAAAAAGGGGGAGGTCATAATCTTTTCCTGCTATTAAGGGGTGGGATCTTACTTCCCTGTGCAAAGCCTTCAATAGCTTTTTAAATTTGAGAAGAGGGTTGTGGTCTACTTGTGTGGTATAGTTACATATTTTATTCATGTTCCTTTTCAAGCAACATTGAACATAAACATTTTTTACATATTTTTCTCAGTAATTTTTCCTTGTGGTAAATTCTTAGACTCTGACATACTTTGAGCTTGCCTTCAGCAATCTGTACAGATGTTTCTTATTATGATCTCCCTTGTTACATCATTTATTAGAACACTGTTGTGCCAAATGTTTGAATTAGGAAAGGCATGCCATTTTGACGTTATTCAGGGATTTTTGCAGGGAAGTAAGGTAAGGTATAGGTGATACTCTGTTTTGAGCACATAAGCACAGACATTTCTGATTAGAGTTTTCAGCAGCTTGTAAAAACAAATGGGATTTGATAGAAGCTGGCTCTAAAGGAAGTTTTGCAAAACTTCTTAGAAAGATTTGAATCCTTAATTTGTATGTATTCCCAGATGAAGTTTCATTGTGTAGGAAAATGAATATGGAGAGCTGTTGCATAACCAGCAAACTCCAATTTGTATTTCAGAGAAACATAATAAAGTGAAAATAAATTACATGGTAATAATTGTTTTGGACTGCAGAGCTAGTGCAACTTCCAGGAAGAAAAACAAAACCTATGATTTGCCATGGTATGACTCCATTTTTATACTGATTTATGTGTATTGCATTCAAGAAAAACACTAGAAAAAGAGYAGAATAAGGACAAAGATGACTCAGGTCCCCACAGTGATGATGAATTTCTTATTATAACAAAGCACATACAAGGAACCTATAAAAAGCGAGTACACCTCATTCACTTGACGTTTTTCAGTGATAAAGTACCATCCATTTGAACAAGTTTTCTTTTTAATATATGGCAGATTGTTCAACTGTACCCATCAACACAATATCAGGATGACAGTGTCCCACAGTGAGGCAGGAAAATATTATTAATCCATTACAGACTGAGGCACAGAGAGACTTAGACACTTGTTCAAGTTCAGGCAGGAGGAGTAAGGCAGAGATGGGGATGGAAATCACATCTACTGTTTCCCTCCTAGTGCCAGGGTTTGCCTSATTTCTTAGAGGTTCCTTTCCCCATACTTATGGGGCCAGTGGACCACAGCTTCTCCCTGTTCAGCCAAGTGCAGTTACTAATTCATTTTGATGGATTGTCTTCCACGAGAACGTGCCAGTTCATTCCAGTGCCCACTGTGGAAAAACTCCTGTGCAGAAGCCTAGCCTTAATTTCAGTGTTTTTTTGTTCCATACCTATGGTATAAGAACAGMCAGAACAGATGAACATGATGAAAGGGATGGAAAAGCCTTCTCAGTTTTGTGCATTTCTTTGTGCATTGTCAGGGTTTTATCTGCCATTATCCTTCCCACCCTGCTTGTCAGACTCAGTGACTTCTCAAGAAGAGGAACACAGTGGAATTCCTCACTCTGGAAGCTGTACTGCTAGAAACTGCATTTTTTAAGCATCTAAACCCACTATTCTGTTAATCATGCCACTATTCAATGTTTAGCACAGACAAGTTTTTATTACTCTTTCCAGCATCCACATGCTTTATTTCCCTTTCCAAACAGCAGTCAGCCCTTTGTGGCTCTGCATACCAAATACATCCTTTCCAATTCCAACTGCAAACTCCCAGTCACATACAGGTGTTACTCACCCAATAAAGTAAATCCAAAATCCACTTCTCCCAGGCTGAGACAGAGCTCTGAGCTGCCCCTATTTCCATCCTYCTTCCTGCAGGTATCCCAGTACGACAGCAGAGACACCCAGCAATGTACTTAATCAGCTCTGGGAAACTGTACCTACAACAAATCCTGTTGAGATCCTCAGAAAGAGAATATTTTTTAGGAAAGGCATTATGAAATGTCAGATGAGGAAAGAAATGCATAAGCTGATCACTGGGAGAAATAACTTTGATCTCTCCCATGGCTCATCTTTCCAATTAAAATTGTTGCTCCTTCTCTTTGTGGAGACWCTGATAGTGGTATTGAAGATTAGACCAGTGCTGGTTTTGGAAAATCTCAGATTTTCAGTCTGCTCACYCAACACTAATATTTATTTGCTCTGCTGTGCTGTGAGAGAATATTGAAAATAAATGTCTCCATTTTCAGACATATATAGTTGATGTCCTCAAAACTTTACAATATTGTCAGATGCCAGAACACACTTTGCTTTGTCTGTGTCCAAAGGATCCCTTGATGGTTACAGGCTATCACCATACTAGAAATACATTGACTTTACCATGATTCCAATGAACATAGTTACAACAATTTCATTAATTAAAAAAAAAAATAATTAAAAGTCATTGTTCTTACAATTTCCCAGAGCTTTGTGTCTGACCTACTCCAGTTATTGTCAAAACTGCGGTGTTTTGTGATACTGAGTGCTGTGAAAAATTATAAAAAATCCTAGGAGAAGGCTAGGAGACCATGGAGGCTGTCYCCAGGGGAGACCAGTGGAAACTTTGCCCTTGTGCCAGGCAGGTGTGAACCCCCAGCAACTTCCCAGCAGTGAAATTGCTGTACTTTGTCTTCCCAGAAAAGCTAACAAGGGCATCAGTTTCCAGCTGCCATGTCTAGGGAGCTGCTGCTTTGGTGCAAACTTTGTTCATATTTGCTGTTTATTTTGATCCAAACCAAAATCCCTTCTATGGAAAAATAAGTCAGCAAACTGGAAACTGGATTTGTATCCAGATTTGTTCTGATTTTTTTTTTTTTGAAAATGTGGGCCTTTTAGATTGTCAATCTGGATTAAAAGTATTCAATAACATAAGTAGCCAAACAAGAAAACTTAACTAAATAAATAATCAATTGCTACAGATTATGAGAAAAGCCAGTACCACAAATTTTTAAAAAGGATACACATCAAAAATCTAGGTATGAAAAAGAATTAATTTTTTGGGGAATTCTGATTGTCTTTTCTGGACAGTCATGCTTCCAATCTTTACATTAACATTGCAAGAAGTAGGAAATTTCCATTTAAAAAAATGGAAAAACCCACACATTTACTGACATTTCCTGAGGACTTAGGAAGAGTGCCAAATGTTGTGAGGCTGAAATAAAGGCAGGGGTGTTAGCAACATCAAGAGCAAGAATAGCTTTCTGCAGGCACTGCTGTTCTGACAAAGCAGTTAGATATATCTTGAAGAATAACTCCCTCTGCTATGCTCACATGCTGCACTGACACTTCTAAAATTTTCTGATTTGTACTCACTGGTTTTACACATTATTCAATTTGTACCTCATTGTTTTCAATTGTGAAAAGTAAAAAAAAMCATGTGTGAGGTAAAATTCAACAGTATGGTATAAACAAATGCTGCATAATGTTGCTTATACATTGCATTACTATGTGTGCTTATACCTTTCCACTGAAAGGTTTGATAAAATGTAACAAGGAATGATAATTGTATCTTGTGTATTTCTCAGGTACCRCTGATCAGACCAAGATACTGAACCACTGCTGAAGATGTCTTGCACCCAGCCTAGGGTTTGCCATGTATATTTCACAATATTAATGCTTAAAATGGGCATTCCTAATGTTTGATGCATGAACAAATATTGCATGTAATGCAGAGCATGTGCCTGGTCCCAGCTCTGCTGGCACTTTATTCAGAGCAAGCCTTGTGCCTGTGTTTGCACGAGCTGTGTCCTTTTGGTGTGGTGTCTGTGTCTAAGCAGGTCCTTGTCCTAGAACAACATATATTTTTCAGAAATAAAATAATCTTCAGAAAGAAAGTCCTGTGCCTATGTCCTGGACATGGTGCAGATCTTCAGGGCTCTTCTATTGTCTTCTGAAGACTTGCCAGTGAAGATTAAACTGACAAGTAACGTTATTCTGGAAGATAAACTATGGTTTAATTTGTTTTGAAACAATTTACCATCATGAACGTTATTCCAGACAAATACGGCCTGGAAACTGATGCTTGCATGGAGAAGCTACTGTGAATGGTTGTCAGAGAGGAGTTGAGTTCATGGCAGTAGTTATGGCCACTAACAGCCCTGGTCAGAGAAGACTCACCCTATCAGCAACCATCTGCACTTCCCTGGTGGGTAATAACAGGCAGACAGTCCTCGACTGGGTACCTTGCACTGCCAGTCCCTTGGGAAACTATTCATTGGAATAGCCCAAAACTCGGGCTTCTCATTTTTTGTTGGGAAGAGGAACCTAACTCTCTTTTTGATATCCTTATTTTTGTGTCTGTGGGAGTCTCCAAACAATACTGTGTTGTATTTATGTGTCTAACTGTTGGAGCCTGCCCTTTCTCTTCAGTGATATTCAGGAAGCTGRATATTTTATAGCAACTAATAGGTCATTTCCTAAACACCAAATTGTAAGTCAGGCTCTGTTAGGTGGATTCCAGAATTCTATAGCTTTTTATTTAAATAAAAGCTAGATGTGAAATGTGTTGTTTCATGTTGAAGAACTTTACATAAATCTATTAATGCAACTGCCTACTTGCATTTCCCATATTCCAAAAATAAACTCCTTTAGTACTGGCCTTGGCTCATATGACTAAATAAAAATACGTGAAATAAAAATTGAAAGCAACCTAATGAATTCTCATGGGAAATGCTCAGCTGAAGTCAATGGGAGAGACTCAGGGATATAAGATGAACTCTCACTCTAACCAGACATATAAGGTTATCAAAAGAAGCTGCTGGTTAAACAAAGSCAATTACTTTAATTATAGCACACAAAGGTCAAATTCAGTTTCATAAAAAAAATTTATACTGCGTATTTGAGGGCTTGCTTGATTTCTTGGCCATTTTAGTGCTGGACTTGATGCTAGAGACTGTGATAATATGGACAATGAAAAGAATAACATCCTTACACTTCTTTTGAAAATGTATCATACTTTCTAGTGGTTTTGATTTCCTTTCCAAAAAAATGTTACTTGTGAAATACAWCTCTTGAAAATGATAGCACAGTTGAGCATTTTTGTTGAAAAATTAATATTCTTTAGCATCTAGGCAACTGGCACATCTTGGATCTCTCTGTGTAGGAATTTGTTTACTTTTTTTAGCAAGTACTGTAGTCATCAACAACAATCTTGGATACGCAATCAGCAGCAACTTGTGTCCTCTGCTACCTTATTAATGCACATTATTATTCACAACCTCCTGCAGATCTAAAATACTACTGGCTTCTGAAAACTTAAAAAGTAAGGAGGAATATTAATGCTCAGAAAAAGAAAAGGACACAAATATCTGAAGATCTAAGATTCTGCATTGTCTTGTGTTTTTCATCAGTATCATCTTATACAGCAGATGTACTACACTAATATTCAGATTCATCAATATTTCATGAGTATTCTGTTTACTTTTTAGWAAACTTCAGGATACACCAAAGTGCAAGGGGGCATCAGACCTGTGAAACTTCAGTTATAGAACCAAAAGACAAATTACACATCCAAGTTATGCACCCAGGGAGAAAATGCAATTTGTTAGAATTGTAGGGATGCAGCTAAATTATTAAGATGGATTTCATTTTACAGCTGCTTTAACATAATAGATGCTTAGTAATGGTTTAAAATCTGTTGATAAAAATCTGCATCTGCACAGATGACTGGCAAGACATATGTTTTGCCATTCAAAAGTTCTCCCAGTTAGAAGGAGGAAATTAACATTCATTTGCTGCTTTCATAGGAAAGTGGTTTGTCTATCAGACTAATAAATGAATGGGGATGAGGAGAAAGGTAAAAAGATATTKGCAACTTTACTGCATTTTTCTTTTTCATTTCAAGAAGACAACTGGTTGCTGTGCATGGAAGCGCTCTGAGAAGATGGCAAGGTCCCAGTTTCCTGGGAATTAAATGAAGAAGCTCCTATCTCTATGGCACAGTGAGGCACACCAGAGACAGGCTCTCAGGTGCTGAGCAGTTTGAGATGGCCCCAAAGTAAAGCAGCATCTGGACAAATGTAAGGCAGAATAATGTGGCAAGCCTGAAGTGCAGGTGTCTGCTGGGCTGCTTTCAGCTCTTCTGTTGATTCAAGTTTGCACTGATTTGTATTCAAGTGTTACATTTTGCCTTTGCCACGCTGAGGTGGCCAAGCCCTTCGCTGTCTCTGCACCTTGGTTCTGCTTCCCTCCCAGGAGCACATGGTGACCCCTCCAYAGCAAAAGTGCTGCTGTGATTTTTATGTGTTTCATTCTAGCTGACTGCAAATCTTTTGTTGTGCACAGCAACCCACTCAGCCTGGTTAGTTGTTATCTRGTCAACCTGAGAAACTTCAAAATTAACTGTGTGTTTGAAACCATCTGTGGAAATCAGTAAGTTCCTTGAAGAGCTAGTTCATTGCTCTCAGGTGAATAATGGAGGATGACATGAATGCTGACCTCTCTCCACCTACAAAGTGAGTCTAGATGACCAGCTTAGATTGGATATCTGACTTCAGATGGCTAAACCTAACATAAATATCACCTTTATTTGGGAATTTCGTCCCTTGAACACAGTATTTCTAATTGCTCAAGCCACTTGCCTTCAAACTTAAGAGAAAAACTTCTTCAGAATTACTCTTTTTTCCTATATACTTTAAACTCTGTCTTAGGGTTTTAGCTACATGCCAATATAAAGCTCAAAGTCTGGAAATTATAACATTATTTGGAGTCTTTAAAACTTTATCCAAAGCACTAGATTTACACAGCTTTTTATTCTGGATCTCAGGTTCCTTTCAGAATTAATCTGAAAAACTGATCTCACCAGATATTGGCAGATTCTTTTTTCATCCAGGTAAGAACATGTTATTATGACCCTAAATCCTACATTTTAATTGGAAGTATCAGCAAATTAATAACCTTTCTCTACACTGTCCTGGGTATTTAGAGCAATGATATTTAGAAAACACATCTGACTGTAAAATGTAAAACAATTCATCATTTTATAGTTACAGAAATCTTTGGATTACGGTTGTGAGCTGTTTTCAATTTACAGAGTGACTGAAGTTACGTTCTCCACATACAATTGATCACAACAGCRACGGTGAATTTTCTGCCTCTTTCTTCCTCCATCTGTCCACCTCCCTCTACCCCCATAAAGAACCAGCTGGCCATTAAAACTTGCTGCCAAGTACACAAGGAGTAAATCACTGCCCTYTGCTTTGGGGAAGCCAAAAATACCCCCAGGTTTGCTGATCAGCATGTACGTCTGTCAATCAGCGTGCTCCAAACTCGCAAGCAGACAATGCGTGTGCTGCTCTCAGGAGCTGATGGGGACGTGCCGTGGAAACTTGGAACACAAAACACTTGTTCAGGGGAAAAGGGGCATGTGAGGTACTTYACTACAAGGACTAGCCCTCTACTGCTCATGTTGTTTCTGTCTTGCTAGGGAAGGTGAGGGATGAGAATCAGAGCAGCCAGAATAACAGAACTGTTGGGTTTTATGTACTTGAAGTTGTGATGGAGAGTGTATGTGAGCACATAAAGTCATACACCTGAGAACCATGAATCAGAGGTGAAAATATGTGTTGCACGCTAAAAGGCAATGTTTCATATTAAGTAGAGGAGTAAGGTGAGGATTTTTGTTTAAGAGGTCTCTATTCTTTTAACCTTTACATTTGGAAGGGAATCAGAATGTAGAACTAAAATGCTATTGCAGCAGAGTGTAAATAAAAGCAGATAACATTACACTATAGGCACAATCAAGAGTTCAGCTGCAGAAAGCAGAAAAAAMCAGCTTGCTTCTGCCATGTATTTTAGTTTTGTAGCAAGACAGGTTAGGAGAYCTTAAACTTCATGCTTGATTGGGTATCCCTTTGATATCTAAATAACCTCATCATTCAGTGCCATGACACTTTATGCGCCCCATCTCCAGGTATGGGTCAGATTTTGTGTTTCTGGAGAGAATAAGTGCTTACAGAGTTGTTCAACAATCAGACAAAGTTATATGCACAATTTTATATGCAGTTTCTATTCTGAATAGTAGCCAGATTAGCTAAAATATTTAATCTGTTTCTGATGCTGTAGGCACTGATGGGAAACTGTCAGGAATTACTRTGATCTTCAGGGTACCACAGGATCTCTGGCAGGGATGACATCCTGAAGATATCTAAATATTATACATTGTGGTTCTTTGCCACCTTCTCTCTAGAACACAGCTTTCAAGGGTTTGTCAAGGTCAGTCACTAGATCTTTTMAGTGCCTGTCTGCTGAAGCAGATCCAGACTTCAAAGGTGGAGGAATCTTTAGAGGTTCCTCTCTGAAGAGTTAATGTTATAACTAGAACAGAAATTTGGGAGGCTGTTCAAACTACAGTCTTTCCAGCAACTGTGACCTTAACATTTCTGGAGACTAAATTTATGGTTACTGGCCTCATTCTGACCAACCCCTAATTTTTTCATTTTCCTAGAGATGAATGTCCTCCTCTAGCAATGGAAARTACTTCTGTATGCCTTCACCTCAAGGACCTCAAGTTAGAAGACTACAATTTCAGTATTTTTTCCATGASTTGTAATATAACAAAGCATGTTATCAACTCTCTATGTTAGTGCTTATAAGGAAGAAAATATCCATGGCAATAAAAAAAAAAAAAGAAAAGAAATTTGAAGTTCATTAACAACACAATTTCCATAGTGATTGTGCTCTGACAAGATCTAGAGAGATAAATATCAGAAAGTCCATTGCCTTGTTGTTTTGTTTTTAAATGAAGCCCAGAGGTAATGAGGGGAAGAAATGGAGAAGTGAAAACTTAAAAATGAATGATCTGTTATTATCAATATATATTCTGTATATTAAGTGCTTTCATGGAATGACTGATAGGTCTGCAAATGACTCTTCTAAATGTTAATCTGTCRACTCTTTCTATCCCTAAAAGTCTGGAGTGCTTGTGTGGTGTGCTTTCTGTTTGTCATTGTCCACCATGAATCACAGGTAATTTAAATTGAAAAAAACCAATTACAACAAGCTGATTCATCTTAAGTCACATCAGGACTGCTTCTTGCCATATTTAATTTTTTTTTCCCAGTGTGCTTATACTTATCCCCAGAAATGGGGTTCTATTRTTTCCCTTATTTCCCTTTGAAGACTATTCCATGGTCCAATAGACCTTATCATTATTAAGACACTTTTCCTCCTATTCAGCCTGAACTATTCTGTCTGTATCTTCTTGTTATTATCTTGTGACACATCTCTCCCCTTGATATTCATGCACCTCAACTGCTTAGAGATAGTAATTGTGTCTTCTTGGTTTTCATTTAACATGCACATGAATGTGATATATATTAAGTGCAAAAAGTGTATCTTTAAAGAAYGGATTTTATACTAAAGGGGAATTGTCTTAACTCAGCTACATCTAGGAGACCTTTAGCACTTGTAGAGAGACAAGGTAGCACTTTAAAGTAATTAATGTGATGTCATTAGTGCTTTTAGCCAATGCAGCTGCATTATTATGGTATGCTATATACATAAACAAAATTTAATCTCATTCATTTTCTTGCATAGCACTTTCTTGTGAAAGCAGCAGCTTTGCTCAAAGGATTTGTTCTGAAGATTTATACACTTATAAACATTTCAGGCTTAATATTCGAAGTGTATTTGCTATAATTGTTCTTTATGATGAACGTCTCAGCTCTGATGCAGTGTTCTTTTGCAAACATCTCTGTGTAATTTATTTATCTTGATATATTAAGCCTGAAAACATTTTTCTGTGTACAAATTTTAAAAATATTAGATTAGAAGCTTCCACTGATGGAAAGGGGAAGCTGAGGCACAGGGGAGAACATTATTTCCTAACAGACACACACTGAGTGTGCGCTATTTGCCAAATTGAGTGAGACAAATTTGGGACTGGAGAATAAAATGCTTAGATTAATATTTATGTGTATGTTTGCATCTATGAGAGAGAATTTAGCAATGGAATCTGTGTCTGATTGCCRGAACTCCTGAAATCATTGTTCCTCATTCTTTTTAACACAAACCACAGAAAATTTCCATACATTTATCTGAGATCTTTGMATAGTGAAAAATGCTCTTCCTGGCACACTTCCAGAGTACTAAACTTTTGAATTGTTATCCCACATTTATCTATGATGCTTTTTTGGCTAATTTCTCTCTTTGGGCCAGAGTATAATCCCTGGATGTCAGGTGCTCCWGGTGACAGCAGAAATTCAGACCAGAATCTGCTCATAACCCAGCCCTGCTCTGGGTGAGACCTGCAGGCACATTGAAAAGGGACCCTCCAGCAATGCTCAGGGGCATGTGCAAATTAGCACTTTGCCCTTGCAAGCAGGGTAGTTTCAGTCACTGGCAGAGAAATTTTGGGAACACAGGTGGATTTGGCCAACCAAGACCACTGTCCAGAGCAGGCTGTGCTTACATGATTCTCTGAGTCCCAAGGTGTCAGTGCTTCTCAGCTTTCAAAGTGCTCAATTACCTCTGTAAATCCATCTTTTTGTGCATCTCTTCCTTTATGGCATTTTATGGTAAAAATATAGCCTCTGTCACTGGGCACTATCCAGAAATGGCCTATAGGAATGATAAACATCAGCAGGACACAAAGCTACCTTATAGCTTTAAAAGTTGTTGATTCCAAACTGGGTGAGCAGGTCCCACTGTGAGAAACCCTCACAGATGTGTTACAGGTTCTAAATCATATTCAAACAGCAACTTACTATATGCAGTGGGAAGTTAATTRATGTGCTAATATTAAAAATAATTATTGTGGAAGTATAACATTAGGCAAGAATCTTTGCTTTGTTGTCAGAAAGGTTATACCCTTGGCATTTTTAATGCACAGCCTTTTCATATCATTTGCCTTTCATTTCCTGCTCACAGTATGACATCCTAAGTGCAGTGTTTCTAGCACACTATGAGGACTCTTGGAATATTCWAAGTCCTATGGTCTCTGGTTGTCCYCCTCAGTTCTAACACCAGAAGCATTCATTACCCCAGTAAGTATTGCCAGGAGTGTGTTACCACTCAATTTTAGTATAAATGACAATAATAAATAATATTTAGATAATTCTGAAGAGTAGTTGTTGTCTGTAGGCTCARGTTAGGTGGTCAATGTGTTATGTTCATGCCAGATGGGATGCAAAAGCTGGTTGGTGACAGCACTTTATTAGCTGGAGAGAAAAGATGCATGGAATGTAAACAGGCATTGCCAGGCTTCACAGAATGTATGTAGGTGGGATTTTTCATCAGGGTAAAATGATGTTAAGTGAGAGATAATAAAAAGAATCTTTCCTGATGATAATGAAGAAAGAGCAGATAAATTTAACTAAGTACACTCAGACAGTACAGGAACAGGAAGAGGGACAGAGACACCATCCAGAAAATTAAAGATGTGTGATGAAAAAGAAATTGGATTTCACCTGGGGTCAGTTCTGTGACTCTTTTGATGRACTTCCAAGGTTTGAATGCAAGAGTAGACATCAGTTTAGTCTTCATTTGATGTGATTACAATAATATCCATCTCTGGCATGAATTCATGCCCTACATTGTCCCCCCCAGCTCAGCTGAGCGATGAATGAATGGCTACTTCTAGGGTATATGGAACAAGTTTTCCTGTTCCTTTAGGCTTCAAACTGCAGCAGCACTGTTCTGTGGTGTGGGCATTTCCTCCTATCCTCTCATCCTTTTTTCCCAGATACAGATAGCTACTAGTACAATTGTGTATGTGGAGATTGTTTTGTTACCACCAACATGCAAGTCATTCCTTATCATTTCAAGTGCATCTGGAAAGGATAAGAGAGAAGGATTTTTGCTTTTTTACTTTTACTATTTCTCATACCACAGAAAAGTTGAAGTTAGAAATTTTAATATGGCCATTCTGGTTGCTTGGGTTGAACRGGAAAGAGCTCTGTCTATTAGAGTGTAATACTTGTTCTGCTAAGAAGCCATTAGAAAACAGATCTTTAAACTTTGTGGCAATACTGATATGAAAATTAAAGCAAAAGGCCTGTGAAGGATAAGAAAATAAAGAATTCCATCTGTTTTCCTGAGTCTCATCACTGCTCTGATTATATAATATTACCCATCAGGTTATCTTGTTTTATAATCCACTAGTTGTGGTTAATGCAATAACAGCATGCAGAAAGATGTCCCCAAAGCATCCAGCACACATGGTGTTACAATATTACCAAAACCCTCTCAAACCAAAGCCCTATGTTATTGTCCCYGTGGAAACTGAGGTCCTGTAAGGGTGTGAGAATTCACATTTGGAGCACTGCATGTAAGTTTATGTGCCTTGCTCAGGAGTCTCCATGTCATGGACAGTCTTGGCAGCATCTTTCTGCAGACAGAGGAGAAGGAATGGCACCCCTGGGGATGATTCAGTCCACCCAAGCCACCAATGGCTCACAGGAGAGGTTTGTGTTTCTCCATTGGTTTTACACATATTAGATGTCTAAATATGGATGAGATGAATGTGAGCCAAAGAGTCAAACGGGCAACTCAAACAAATAATCTGGAAGGAAGAGGTAGCAAAAGAGTCAGAACTACTAGAAATACATAACAGTGTCTCTTTGAAGCCTGAGATGATCTGTAGGCTTTTCAAAAGGTTTGGTGAGGAGTGATAGAGAATGTCTTGGAGGGTGGATGTGCACAGAGACTTTCCAATACATAGAAGATGAATTCAAGGACACAATGCATATTCTCTGTTGAGCAGGTGATTTTCCTGTGGCAAAGATTTGAACCAAACAAGCGCAAAAGAATTACACTATCACAAAGCCATGAATTCTTCTCTCCTGAATAGTTAGCATTTTCCTGTTCTCTTTTTGAGTCACTATGTTGATGATCTCACTGGTGCTGAATCAGAAATATATTTTTCTAAATACTCTATCATAAGGCTTGAGAAGAAGAGTGTTTTCRGATTTGCACCAGATAAGGCCAGTTCAGGGAGAACTGTGGCACAGTGTGAGTGTGGAAAAAATGAAACTCAGTTTGGAACTATCTTCAGAAAAACAACACCAAGTTCCTGAGTTGCTAAAMCAACTGAAACTAATGGGCTTGTTGAGTTCACCCAAATGAATTCTGGTATGAATTTTATTTTGAGATAAAACCTCATGGGTCTGACAGAATTAAAATCTTGCCAGTTAGCTCAGTATAATTTTGAATCATTAACTGAGTTGTAATAAAGACCTAATGAAAACACTCTTAGCTGTTTCATTTTGGATTGTTTTAAGGTGAAAAAGGACTACTCTTTTGGTGGACTGGCAAGTGGTGGGTGAGTGCCAGATGTGGTTAGAAACAGGATGACTGCTAAAGTAATAATGCCTGAAATACCATTTAAAACTATTTCAAGATCTAGCTGCACAAAGGGGTGAAAAGATTCCTTTTGCAGTTATAAATTTCTCATTCGTTCTTCCCTGGGGTATCATAGAAGTGATGGAGAACATAATATAGCAATTAAGTTCTGCAGCAAAATTCCTCAGCAGAGATGTGTATTGTAGCAGGGAAAAATACCTTTTTCTACAGTTGTAAAAGAAAGTATTGAAAATTACTGACAAAACCTTGCASTGACTGTGAATGATCCCTGTAATGATACAAGAAATGCTGGAAGAAATGCATATAAACCCTGTGTACCACAAATATCCTTCAGCATTTTACCTCAATTCAGATGATTTTCACCTGTGTTAGTCTGGAGAGCCCCCACTGCAGGGTAATGTATTGTAAAGCTTTTTGAAAATTATCATGAGTTGCTTGCTGTGTTATGCAGGTGGCAAGAGGAATTGCATTAATTATGTAAATSAAATGTTGCAATGTTGTTGCTAAGAAAGTATCACTGAAGCACAGAATAGTTTGGGTTGGAAAAGACCTTTAAAATCATTGAGTCTGGATCTTAACCCAGCACTGTCAAGTCCAGACCTAAATCATGTCTGTAAGTTCCACTTCTACACAGGTTTTAWATACTCCAGGGATGGTGACTCCCACTTACAAGTGTAGCCTGTTCCAATGCTTGACAACCCTTCTGGGCAAGAAATTTTTTCTAGTATCCAATCTAAACCTTCTTTCTCACAACTTGAGGCCATTTGTTCTTGTTCTATTACTTGTTGGGACAAGAGACTGACCCCACCTGGTTATAACCTCCTTTCAGGGAGTTTTAGAGGGTGATAAGGTCCTCTCTGAGCCTCCTTTTCTCCTGGTCAAACACCTCCAGCTCCCTCAGCTGCYCCTCATCAAACTTGTGCCCCAGACCCTTCCCCAGCTTTGTTACCATTCTCTGGGCATATTCCAGCACCTCAATGTCCTTCTTGGAGTGAGGGSCCCAAAACTGAGCACAAGATGTGAGGTGTGGCCTCACCAGTTACTCGTACAGGGCAGGATGCCACTGGCCTTCTTGCCCCSCTGGGCACAGCTGGCCCATGTCCAGCTGCTGCTGACCAGCACCCACAGGCCTTTTTCCACCATGAAGCTTTGCAGCCACTCTGCCCCAGCCTGTGGCACTGCCTGGGGTTGCTGTGACCCAAATGCAGGAGCTGGACCAGGCCTTGTTGAACCTCACACGATTGGCTTTGGCCAAGCTGTTCACATCTGTCTGCAGARCCCTCCTMCCCTCCTGTCCAGTTTGGAGTCATCTGCAAAATGGCTGAGGAAGCACTTRATCCCCATGATCCCAGGTTTATCTCTAGCAAGAGTGGTTTTATGCCATTCCCCCTTCAAATCCAGTTGAGAAGCTGTATCTGACACAGGAACTACTTGAGAGTCTTGCCTAATTGTTGTGTCAATCTGAATTTTTTGTTGAGGCAGCCAACTTCATCCCACTAATGCATTCTGTATCTGTTTTCAATTGCCAGTTTCTGAGCTGTACCTTGGGGGGGGAGCTCTTTTAAAAACACAAACCACACTCYGTGAGTTGATTAATTCAGATGAATGGCATTATGGAAAGTTAARAAAAAATGAGCTCTGACTGACAAAGCTTAATACAATTACTACGTCAACATTTAGCATYCTTTATTCCTTGCTGTGTTCTACTCCCTTTTGGAAAAGGGCCAGAAGAAAAAATGGAAGATATCAAAAGCAAGTAAACCTTGATTTTCCCCAATGAATTATTTTTCTTTTMTTTTGGACTTTAAAAGCTATAGTTTTATAACAAATGGATGGCTTTTCTTTCACCTGACCATTTAATTTCAAGGTTAGAGTGCAGCATTTTATGAATATCAAGAAAGAATAACCAAAATTCTGTGAAGCAGTTAACCTGAAGTAAAGTAAGCGAGGCATTCAAGCAATGAGGCCTTCAAGCAATGACGCCTTTATTTTGAAATAGCTGGCTTGTGAATATTCTTGACATGAATTTGTAAAGATATAGTAAAAGTGTCTGGCCTTCTAGTTGAAGTTGAAAGCATAACAAAGTAGAAATGTGATGACTCTTCCTTGCACTTGTGTTGCTGTAAAGTGCAGTGATCATAAAATGTGCTCGAGTACTGGTAACTTTCTATTGATCCCAATAACCTCTCGAGGCATATTTATTTAGGCTGTCAGTAGACTCATCTTTTCATTCACAGAGACAATAGAGGTTGCAAAATATTCACTTAAGTCATCCTCCCCTTTAGAGGTCTCACAAAGCATCATTTCCATTAAAAAAGACCTAATACCACTAAGGTTTTCAYGCATTAAAATACTATAAAAACTTTTTTTTTATAGTAGAATGCTGTATTTTTTCTCTCTACATAAAATTCTGCTCTTAAGTCAGTTTTCAGAAGGAAGACACTACTCTTCATTGCATTTAGACTCAACTGATTCATGTAATTGTGTTCTTAGAAATGGTTCCTTTGCAAAACACCATCAGTGAACCCCAAGAGTCTTGAGCCTATCAGCTGAATTAGTGGTGTGGGACCAAGAAAGGGTGCTGCAGAGAAGAAAAATGAATAGAAGATGACATCTGAAAGTTGCATATTTCAGTTCAATAGTTCATCTTTATTAGTGTTGTATTTTACTATGCACTTGACTAGTCAGGCATTTYTTTTCTCACGGCAAGCTCACATAAGGACAAAAATGGATGAAAGATTAGAGTCAGTCTTCAAAGAAACTGGCACAATATTAACATATGAATTGAAATGTAATCCATATTTTAGATTACTGAAGAAAACAAGTAAATGTTAAGTGCTTGAAAGAGAATGGGCTCCAAAAATACATTAATGTGTCCCAAGAAGAAACTGGAAATGGAGAGCAAGTTTTTAGGATTTAAAGATGATTGAAAAACAAAAAGTGATATTTTAATTCCCCAAATATGAAATGCATATATTAAAATTTTCATCTATTCCTAGGGAGTCACGCTTAGGACATGTCAAAACTAAAAYTCTGATTCTTCTCTTTTTACTTTAGACATGGGAAGAACATCATAAGAGTAAAAATTTCACTGATTTTGGGTGGCAGAGACCTTACAAGGTAAGCCTGGAGAATGTGCTAATTGAAACCAAACCTTTATAACTCAGGTCTAGACTTTGAAGCCTCATATTCAACTCATTCAATTTAAATCTGATCTGAACACAATCACTACCCATCTATCCATATTAGACACAATGAAAACAGGTAGGAAACCTCTCTCTTGAACAAACTCTCCATAGAATTCACCAGTGACCTATTACCACTGCAGCTGAAATTTCTAATAAGATTGAATTCACCATCATTGGCMCTGAGAAAAGGTGATCTAAACCCTGAATATGGCTGATAAGCACTCTGACCTGCACAGTGATATGCTTTAYACTGTTGCCAGTTCATACAACACCTGAACAAATTCCTGAGGAAATAGACTGGCACTACTATAAAACCTGCAGTGAAAGTGTTAAGATTCTGACTTTTTCTCTGCTCTACATGATTAAAAAAAGTAATGAAGTTGGATTTGAGGCAATCCAATCAGGAAAGATTCTTGGGGAAAAATGTAGAAAATTTATGAAGTATTGTCTTTTGATTGTCAGATTCTGGTTGTATCCAAGCCCTGTCCAGGTTCAGTTCCCTAGCTGAAGAATGCTCCAGCACACTCCATAAGCTATTTTTCTCCAGAGACATAATTAAATGATTGTCTACTACTCAGCTCTTCATTACATAAAAATAAATTAGCAATTGGGCAACAAATGGAAAATATTAGATTTTGGGATTCTTAGTATTCYTTTTTCAAAACACGTGTTTAACTGAAAGCAAAACCAAGGTCWAAATTATAAATTTATACTGTGAAAAAGAAAATAACTGGTAATTCTTTCAGTGTGACTAAAATCAAGGACTATTTTTCTGAATTACTTTGTTTGCAAGTCAATTATAATCTTACAGGAGTCAGGGAAGAAAATCTTGTTTTAAAACTGCAAAGGCTGGAGAAAAACCTGGCCCCAGAGGACCAGGTTTATAGAAACATTTCTAGACTGCAAAGAACCTTCCAGTGTGTCACAGGTGGCACCATCCTTAGTTCTCTAGCYAATCCTACTACTGAGCTATTAATCCATACATGAAGATGAAGTGGTAATACACTCTTAAATTTCCTTCTTCCCATTTAAATAAAACAATGCATTTGCTAGGGGAACCAGGCTGAAAAGTTTATCCCTGAACTTATAGGAGAAAGAAGCTGATGGAAGGAATTTCAATAACATTTAAGGATTTACCCTGGCCATAGGCAGAAATATTGACCTTACAAAGAATAACTCCATACAAGCTGATGATGAAAMACTCAGCCCTGTCCAGGGGTCAGCACTCTGCTTGGCTGCAAGGCTCTGTGTGCAATAAACCAGAATAGCAGTGAAGAATTAAACTCTCTGGGGGGAACTTAACAACATTACACTACACGTTACATTTCTCTCTGCTTAGAAAGGTACTGAAGTTTAAGCAGGGATGAATATAAAGAGAAAGAAAACAACCTAAAGATATAATTGGAAGAAATGAGGGGCACTCAACCCTAGTACTTGACCCCCCCCGAACAGCCAGTGCCTGTGTTGGAAACTCAGAACAAAACTGAGGCCTATGTAAAAMCACAAATGCATAATTTTAAGCATATCAATAGCCCATTAAGGAAATCAGTAAAAACCTTGCAGGCTTGATTTAGTGGCACTGCTTATATAGTGAAGTTACTCAGTGCTTAAATGGGCCTCCTGTACTGAGGTCTGAACCTGACAGGTCGTAAGGGAGGAAGTTTGTTAAAATCTCTTGGCAGTTTTGTGATCCACAAGAAGAAACCCTAATAGGCTCTGGGAAGACCATAGGAGACAGGCACCCTTCTCAGAAAGTCAYCAACACATTTATTCCCCTTTCACAGAGCCCCAGAATGGCTGAACTTCGAAGGGACCTCTGGAGGCCACAATTGGAGCAACAACCCCACTCGAGCCAGGCCATCTTATGGAAAGCCACATCACAGGAAAACCCAGTCAGGAAGGTCTGTTAATGTAGAAAGGCATTTGTGGGGCTAGGCATGGAAAGCTGTTTTCTGGCTGTTTTCATTTTTTTCAGTGTAGAAAAATTTTCCTGATTCAGCATTTTCCATGAGCACTAAATTCAATTAAAAAAATAAAATCAGCAGCAAATAGTTAAGGCCAGTATTTATTTCCTAAATCTGTTTTGTCTGTAATAAGAATCATCCCTTTACTTTTCACTACAGTTTTCCTAAACATTTTAGAAAGCAATCTGGGAAAACTCATAAGAGTCCATCATCAAACTCACACCCTTATGCATGCTATTGCTACTATATTTTCCATCTTGCAAGTGTTCAGAAATGTCAGTTTCCAATAAAATTTTCTCACTGGAAATTGAAAATCAGTTATGGCAGTACATTGTTAAGTCTAAAAGTGAACCAAACTGTTTTCACGGCATTGTCTCTCTGCTCAGTCTTAAGATTTTGGATTTTAGCACAAGAAAAAAAAGATATGTGACTAAGACACCTTTGCCTGCTGTTTGTCTCCTACATTTTCTGAAATATTGAACTTCAAAATTGCTTTTGTTCCCTTCCCCTAGTACAATATTGTTTGAGATTCAGTCTTGTGAATACCTGATATGTCCATATTTTCTGTTTGACATTTTTTCTCTATGAATACTGGATAGGACTTTATTATTATAATGCTTTGAACTCTAGAACAACAGTGATATATAAACAAATCTTCTGATTATTTTCCAGTTTCCAGCAGCATGAGACTTGAAATGTAGATGAATGCCTCTACCAGTTGAGAGAAGGGAATGTTTACTACTGTTCATCTTAGAGCAGGCTTGAGGGAATTTGCCTCTAGGAATTAAAAAAAGACAGTTCACAGATAGTAAAGCAGAACAAATGTGCAGTACAAGAAAGACAAGGTTCAGGGAGATAAGAATAACAATCCAGSTAACAGTAGATAATTTGCATTTAAATATCAGTAGCTAGAGTGAGCAAATAAGAAAAATTTCTCATTCTTTCCCCCCTAAAATTGGTGTCAAGCAGTGTAAAAATAAATAATGAGATGTATTCTTAACATTGCACATATGCAGTAGAAAACACAGCAATACAAGTAAATATTTGAAAATTCCCTTAACTGCTATTGGGTCATGCACTTTGACATATAGGTTATGAATGCCACTCTGGTAAAAAAAAAATCTGTTTATCTGAATTTAGTTCATAACCCATATTCCAGGGAAACTGTACAAAGAAATAATGGATTAATGAACACACATGGAAAAACAAAATATCCTCCCCCCAAAATTCCCAGAGCCCGAGAAAGCTTGTTTGTGGCAGGGTGAATCTTACTCTGTGTTAAAAAACTTTATATGGGTGAAAAAAATTTGCAGTGAGTCTTGTTAGACCTATAATAATACTCACAAAATTACTAGTTAAGGTATGTACATAYAAATTTTTGAATGTAATCTTCCTCTTCTTGGAATGGGATTTCCCATGACATGTTTACTTACACTACTTATCCTTCCATTCTTACATTTTCCATCCTTGCACCCATATGCAAAATATGGCTTTCAGTCTATGAGCTGAAATCCATCAGGTCAGGGTTTTCCACAGGTCATTTGCTCCTAAAGCACAAATTATGAGTAGGATCATTCTGCTGCTCTCTTAGGGCCTGATGCTCAACATGGTAACACAGTTTATCTGTGGAAGTATCTATTTACCATGCTTAATCAATCAAATAAAGATATGTYAATCACTTTGATTCTCACTGTGCAATTGGGCTGATCTCTTTGATCTCRTAACAGTAACTAAGCAAGCAGTGGCTTTAAGGCTTAAAGCAAGTTTTGACTTAAGAATTTTTTTGCCTTTTAATTCTGACCTTAAGTAAGAGTCAGACTCAATGCATAATAAAATCTTTTACTGCATCTCTTATAAGTGCAGCAGTTATTTTTTATGCTATACATTAAACAAATTTGTGAATATGTATTCCATGTAYGAGACTGATTACAGATGAAAACTTTTCTGGCATTTTGAGAGCAATGGGCTTCTTATTTTAAACAATACAATGGAATTTGGATCCTGGCCTGGATTTCTGCACCTTTTGCTCTTTATTCACACCTATAACAAAGATTTCCCCCTTTCTTGAACACCCTTTATTTGGTTAGTAGAGAGATTGGGGCATCCAGGCAAGAAATTTCAGTATATGTGGTATTAGGTGCATCATTCTTATTGTGAAGAACATTARGATTTATTGGTGTTCTAGGAGAATATTGACCTTTGAATCTTCTCACTTAATATTTAACTCTTGGGTCAACAGATCTGGATAGTCACTTATTCAGAAGGCACTATCAACTTAATTGTTATTGGCAGTACCTACTGTAAAAAACCTTTGGAGGCTGATAATTGTGCATTTKTTACTAGATGCTATGAAAATTATCACATTAAAAAACAGATATAGTGATGACAAAAATTATCTGGTGGTCATAAAATTTTTTATATAGCAATATGAGTTGTGTTTGAATGGAAAATGCAAAAAAAACACAGACATCAGTTGTTAGTATGTGTTTGGTTCTTTCATTTCTTCTCTTTGTTTGGAGATTTAGACTCTCTTTGTTTAGAGATTTAGTAGTACCAAAAATTTTTTTCAGTGACTAAGAATAAACCAAATTTCTAATTCTCATTAGAAATGATTACATGGTAATTAAATGAGAACATAGCCAGTATTTCAAGGGAGTACAAGCACTTCTTTGTCTTCCTGCCTGGAAATCTGTTCAGCATAATCAAATTCTGAAACTTTTTGTTTTTTATCTTTGCGCTGTCCTCACGCACCAAGCTCACTGAGGGCACTGATCCCCACCTGCAGATGACACAGTAAAACATCTGATAGTGACAGCATCCACTTCTCCTTCTGGTGTAGCTTGRTGCCATGGTCCCAGCCACAGGGAAAGGAGCAGGATCTGAGCTGACAGCTCTCACTCTTCCCACCTCCTAGCTGGTGAAGCCCACTGCAGCTGTGCTGGATGTGTGTGAGGTCTCTGTAGTGGTCACCTACCCCTCACACACCTAGCTGCCTTCAGCAGTGCAGGGGCACTGGGCTGTGGTTCCGAGAATTCTTCATGCATGTCATGTCATGCATGCCATTCTTCTAGCATGTCATTTTCTCCCTCAAACCCACTATTGCATTTTGTTCCTGCTCTTTGACACTAACGTGCTTCATGGGAGTGACACAGATACCTTCGTGATTGTAAGGCCCCAGAATTCCTCACCAAGTCCCTTAAAGGGCCTTACAGGCTTTTTATGTACCTTGAGTTGGACAYAAGAGGAAACACCAACAAGATATTCTCAAGAAGGCAGAACAACAAAAAAACTTCACTAGCGAGCTTTAGAAAACCAGGTAACTTTGGCAAAAGTTTAAAGCAACATTCAATCAACATAAAGCACTTCACAAAGCATTACCTTAACAAGGGGAAGTCCCCTCAACTTAGCAAACTCCAACCCATCCACCATTAAGTTACTCAAACTCTGAGAGGAAGAAATTAGAGGGAGATACAGGAAATATCAGAAAATTAGAGGGAGATACAGAAAATAACAAATATAGCTACACCACCTGCTTCCAGAGGTGCTCTAAGCGACAAAAAAGCCACAAGAAAGTAGGGTCAAAACATAGAGTTGTGTYGTGTTCTTGTTTAAGCCAAATTTGGCTTTCCTAGGCCCTCCCCCCAGGTGGGACTTCTGGCTTGGTGGCCACGCAGGAGCTGGGTTAGGGATGCCAGAGGTGGGGTGTGGACCATACTTCCAGTCTGCCAGGGGTGTGCACAGGTGGGATACAGGTGGGATACAGGTGGGATGTATTAAGCAGAGCACTGCCATGCAGGGGAATACTTGAGTTGCCCCTTTCCCCACACATGCACCTGAAATGATTTGAGCCAGCAATCTTTCTGGTCTCTCTCAATGACTAATGACTTGAATAAAAGCATGTATTTTTTACTTCYCAATTTGTGGCTCATCAATAGGATTTCATTTTAAGTTCTGCTTCTTGGAAATGTCTTTCGGTTGGATTTTTTTCTTAACATGCTGTAAAGACAGGCATGCCCCTTGTGAGATTCCTGAGATTTGGGTAAATTACAGTGTCCTGCAAGAACCCAGTAAGGTCTGCCTGGCTCTTCTGAAGAGCCGCTCTGTGCAGCAGTGACAGACTGATCTCTTTGGGAGCAACATGAACGTCGTTTGTCTTACACAGAAGCAGAGAAGGATGGCAACAAGTGCTTCTGKTTTCAATTGGGCACTCATGGGTCTTGTGGCTTGACACTCTTAACTTCTTGTGTAGTCCTATGATATAAAAATGAAAARTAAAAATGAAGAAGAAAGAACTTTTCTGGGGCTAGAATCACTCCCTTCTGCTGGTCAGATACCTGGTRTATTATCATACGTTAGTATCTCCTACACAGTAGAATAAATATCAATCTTGACATGACTTTTGCATCATGATTAAATAGTACTCAGGATGAAGGTACAAATGGTTAAACAGGTGGCAAGAGGCTGATTCAAGAAAAACAAAGACTTTGTTTTATATCTACATCTATATCTATATATATGTTATGTATGTTATATAAAAGTATATTTACTAAGGCACATAAATGTCTTTATAAATAGAAATCAATTAGTGTTCCAGGATGCCTTCTGATATTTTAGTCATTAGTATGATGAACTACATAATGCATATGAGTAATTATTTAAATATATGAATATGAATGTATTTAAATAATTTACTTTTGAGATTATATAACATTTCTGAATTCAAACTGTGTTGATGCCAAACCTATGATAATACTGGCCAAGGCAAACTCTGACAGCATTGGAGCCCTACTGATGTGGTAAATGCTGAAGTGATGTAAATGTAAGGTCTAAAAAAYAAAATAGGTTATTTCAAGGATCAAGCCAAAATACAAAGGTAATTAAATTTCACAAATGAAAAGGTATCTAACACATCTGTGGAGATAAAGGAGCATAAGAAGGCTTAGAGTATAAAGGAAATAGTCTTTACAATGTGTTTTTCTCCATTAAGCTTCAGTTTTAAAGASATTTGATCACTCAAATCTTGCCTAAATATAGATTAAGAATCTCAAAAATCTCAAAAACTCAAAACCAATCTAGCCTACCTATTCTCCAAGAGTATTGCCCCGTAAGTGCTTATAATCAGAGCATGCCCTTCTGTTCAGCCTCAATCTCTCTGGATGCCTAACTATAGCTGCTCAGTTGCATGGAATAATAGGAGTGAGATGAACTCCCACATCTTCCCTTAGGGTGCTTTGTTACCATAAGGGCACCCATGTCTGGCACAATTCCTGGAGAAACTGCCAACATTAAAACGGACAGCAKTGATGATCTCCTGTTATCTTTTCAATTTGTGCAAAACAATTTAATGATGAAGAGCTGTCCAAAAAGCTTGGGKTTTGTGCCCATGCTTCGTGGAACCTTGAACTTTCAAAACTGGATAATTTATTATTTTTCATTTCTGTTGTGCAAAAAGACAGTATTCTTGTAATAACTCTGACAGCTTTCTGTTACTGCTGGGATTAACTTAACTAAAGACTGGGTATTTACCTGGCTTTTTTTTAAATAGTCAAGTAAAAGGCTTATTCAGCCTGATAAAGAAAAGAAAGGTAGCTGCTTTGGAGAATAGGGAGGGCAAATTTCCTTCATCAGCTAAAAGTTTAACATCAGCAGCATTCAAGGAACCAGCACACATTTTAAGATGAAGTAGAACAATAAGTGATGACTAAAATGGCATCAGGCAGCTGATGGGGTTAAAAACCCCACACAGTTATAGTTACCACGCATGGTGGCTCTTGGTAAAATTGCCCTTGCACGTCTGAAGCCGTGTTTCAGTGCCTGATGTGGAACACCTGTGCTGCTCTTCTCCCTCTCCTAACACTCACCTGGCTCAGTGATGGTCCTCAGCAGAAGCCTCTCTGAGCTGGGCTGGCACAGTGCTCTTGCAGGTGGATGTAATTACATCTGCTCATTTTGGACAGCATTCCTAACAATGCTACAAGTCTATTTGTTTAAATCTGACATTGTAAATATTACGAGGGGAAAGTGTTCTTGCACTCCAGCTGGCAGTGTGATGTGTCCAAGGAGTTTCTCCAGCTGGCTGACATGGGAACTAGCACTGACAGCAGAGCAGGTCTGCCTGCAGCAGTGGAAGATCACAGTTACCTGGGAGCTGAGAGCTCACACTGCATTAGATCTGCCAGACTTGTCCTTCAGGATACAAGACTCATACTTAGTGGGCTCAATTCAGATTTAATTATATAAACAGACTTTTTTCAGAAAATGCAATCAAACAGGAAGAGCAGGTACCCAGTTGCTGGTCTCCTTCTAGCCATTTAGGTCCTTCTTTCTCAGGAAGGTTTGCCTTTAACTGGAGGGAGCAAAGCATGCTGATGCAAGAGACTGCCTGGAATAATATTCAGTGTTGTGTTTTCAGGATTTTCACTTCTTGAGTCTCTGCTTTRATTTCTGAACTAAAATACTATCTACAAAGCACAGCAGCCCTGGCCCATTTTGTCCTCATCTTCAGAAGAAGGCTGGTTAATTTGGATGACAAGTGAATGAACAACCTTGCTATTTCCTAGTGATTTCTTCTACCCTGCATGGACACTTGACTGTAGGCCAARTGACTTCCCCTCTGCAGGTTTTCAGCAGCACTGTGAGAGCACAGAAATTTCAAGCAGATATTTTAGGCATTATGGGCTGCCCCCAGAGCCAAACATTTGCCTTTTTGGTGAGATAATCTTATGTTAGGAACTTCTGTGGCCARGTGGGGTTCTGCTTGGAAGGGATGTGACCAGCAAGCATGTATGTTTGTATGTATATATGTATATATGTATATGTACATTCCAGGAAGCAAAGCTTTAGTCACATTTCATGAGGACATCCCATTACAGGACCCTGGTGATGAAACAAACCTGCAACCACCAGTTTGGATCTTGGCATTTCACTCCTCACAGCCCAGAAAGCAGTTGGAGCTCAGGAAATCTCCAATCCTCATAATCCCYTCCTCCTCTAAAGCCTGCAGGAGGCCTTGGGTACTGCTGGGATGTTTCTKTTTTTAACAGTGTCAATATTCTGCTCTGGTTTGTGTATGCTCACACCACTGCACTAATAAACCCTTGTGAAACTGCTGTAGGCAACATGATCATCCAGAATCACAAGCAGTTCTTTTCTTTCCCCAAGGAGAAACTTTTCACGTGTCTTTGAAGATTATTTGATAAATTATATGCATACTGTGAAATCTGTGCTTGTAAAATTGCTGAAGGTGTGTTTAGAAAGARAAAATAGTGGGGTTCCTGATAGTGCCAAGGAATGGTTGTGCTGGGTCTGAGCCTGMCTCTGGATGTCCTGCCCTCCCAGGGAGCATGGGAGTGTTCCCAGCAGTCTGATGCAGTCCCTCTCAAGATTTGGGATGTGCTAGGACTAGGGAGCTCTTAGAATGCAAAGAGGATTTTGCTCTGCTGAGTACATTAAGAATTGCTTCAATAGGAGCAGAAAACTTTGAAGCTATTCCCAAACAAGATTCTCGCTCTAATTTTAGGTATGGAAGATGCCCTCATTCTGGAAACAGCTCTTCACAGGGTGGTCTGTCAGGAACTTCCTAGTGGAAGCTGAACTTTCAGGGAATGACAATGGTGAAATGGCAGGTTTAACTACAGTAGAAGTGTTGCAATAACACTGCGCTTCAACACCTCGCTATCACCACCCTGAGCACCTGSCTTGGGAAGATAACAGCTGTTCCCAAGACATTTGTGAAGATCTTTCCTTGTAGTCTTCCCTATGGAGGAGTGAAAAGAGTGTGATAGTGACAGTTTTTAAATTTGTAGTGAAATATGTTCTTGTGAAAAGCACCTGATCAGCAGAGCAGAAGTCTCTTTGAGGAAAACTGTACGGCTTTGTTGCTGAGGCAACAGTGGTACATGGGAAACAGAAACCCAGTGTTCAAAAGCAGGGCAGACTTTCTGTGCATCCTTAGGATCCTTAGGCATTGACTCAGTAAAGCAACTTGGTTTTCCAATGATATCATTATAGTGTGTATTTAAATGTGGTCAGAAAAGGACTTTTTTTCTGTTCACATACTTTGAGTATTTTATTTGTAAGATGTGTGTAAGATCCTTAGGACCAGAACTGTGTCTCACTGCATRTTTGTTCAAATACCCAAATATCCGTCAGGTCAGGTCCCCAGGTGCCAGCATAGCCCATGGTAAACACACAGAAAGCTCATTTGAGTTAATGGAAAAACCTCTTTATCATTTTATGTCTTTGTATTTTCCTTTAAAAAATCAGCTCTAATAATAAAAAACTCCACTATGCACAAGTTCAAGCAAAATTTAATGCCTAGAATGTCAGCAGATCCAATGGATCATATGCTCCTGCTGCCAGGGCTTTGCCTGTCATGGCTTGGAGTAGTCATGTGCTTGAGGGGGCTGGAAGTTGTGTTTCCATGGTTATGTAGCTCCCGACTTTCTTTTAATAACCCAGACAAGAGATTTGTTAATGTTCACTTATGATAATGGGAAATTATAGAAAAAAATAATTCCCAAGAGCTTTTTATTTTTGTTCTGCGCTGTACAAAGGATGAGGTGAAAAAATAACAACAATTCATCCATGTAACTAGGAGCTACTTAAAACCAGCAAATGTGACTTTTATGCCATTGCTTGTGAGCAGCTCAAAAATGAAGGCACAGTGAACCAGTTCCAGCTGTAAAGGAACCTATCTCACTTGATAGTATTTTGCCCTTGCTGACAAATCTGTGAAGAGCATCATGATACAGGAAGGGTTGCCCTTGCAGTCAACGGTCCATTCTTTTCCTGTGATTGCATCACATTCCAGGAATCCTAATAGAAATAGACACTAAAATTACGAATACTACGTTGAGAGAGGCTTTTATTCATCTTCTGCATGAGGGTATATCGAGACTTTTATTTTCTGTGGTCAATTGAACAGTAATTGATTCTAATGATAGAACATGAGGTTACCAATAAGGCTCTCAGAGTTTTCAAAAGTAGTGCAGCATGGTGAGTATTCAATGTTAATAATACTCATTATATTTTCTATGTTGAAAGGGCAGTTACAAAGGAAATAGGCTGGCTGTGTTCATACACTGAAGTTTGCAATTTGTTAGGGAAAGATGTAATCTCCAGATATCTGAATATCTATTTTAAAATAAGAAACATGACCAAATTCATACAAATTAGCAACTTTGATTACTCAGTCCAGAAATGTTCTGATGAATGTTGAAATATATTCTGAACAAAGTAATATTGAACAACTGAATACAGTACCTTTCAAAGTTGTTGAGAGCTGATGGCAGAAACAGAATTGGGAACCTCTRGATTGTACTATCACCATCATTACATATCCTGGTGATCTTTGGGATGTCACTTAAGTGAAAATGTTGATATTTTCACCATGATTTTTCAGAGGAATTGAAAAAAAGAGTAATTTTAGCTAAGATTCTTTAGGAACCTCAGCTTCACAGGGAGCTAGAAATCATATTTGAAAATAATACTTTATGTATCTGATTTTAGATAGACACATATGATCTTATCACCTCAATGGCATAATTTTCTAAAATAATAATGAATAATGATGGACAATAATGGATCATTTTAAAGTTTAAGTTTTTTTCCCTCTGGCTCACTTCAGSGTTTCTATACAAGGAGTTACAGAATGGCAAAATAATATTTGATATTATAATTTTCAAGTTACTACCATAATATTAAAGGAATTCAAGAAATGTAGATCCAGCTACTCTTTTAGGTCTTGATTTGATTAGACACTTGAGGAAGAGCCTGATTTACAGCCTGTGAGCTGGATCATTAAAATTCGTGAGTTTAGCAAGAGCCTTAAGTATTAGTGACCATCCATAGCAATTACAGGAGTGATGCAAATACTTGACTGCAGGTTTACTATATTAAATCCATATTTCAGTAGTGATGTAAAAGGAACTTTATCAGAGCCTGGCTTGAAACTTGCTGAAACTGTTTTCAGTAGAAATAGAAATGTTTTCATAACCTTGAGCAGATTAAAAGAGGTACATCTTCCAAAGGTATTTCATAGATAGCTACTTATGGCTCAGAATTGTGTCCTAAAACTTTAAAAGTAAGATTATCCTTTTTCTGAAAGACACTGATCAGATGTGATCATTGAAAATGTTTAGGAACTTAGAATAATTAAGTTTATTAGTCTTAAGCACAAAAAGAAGATTATTATTCTTGTCTGTGTTGTATTTAGACCTTACACATCATGTGAAAATATTTATAATTTTAAAACCTGCTACTTCCAGACCTCAATGCCATCTGACTTAGGGCAGAATTTAAATATAACATCTCAGGTTAGATCCTGTATTACTTTACTGCGATCTGAGGATGTCAAATGAATAACTGTGTACTAAGGCTGTCACATTTTAATCCATGTGTCAGCTGTGAGGTTGCGAAACCTTAAATATATTATGACATTATTTCCCCAAATTAAAAAAATGTGATTGAAATAAAATTTGGATTTTTAAAATTCATGTTTCTCTTTGTGTTTGCTGGACTTAAGAGTGCAAAAATAATCACTTTAAATGTAGAAATGGTTATGTGCCATGTTACATGACAAGGATGCTACTAAGTGTCACTTCTGAGGACAGGATGTGGCAAGAGTTAAGGAAAAGAGTAAAGGTACCTCTAGTCTGCTGTTTCAGGTAGGTAAATAGATATGTGTAGGGAAAAAAATTGCTTCTCAGTCCAACCACTTCCTTCTAGAAACCAGACAGAAATTATGTCTAGGGCAGATGCATAGCTAGATTATATACAGAGAGATTCAAGAGTTGTTCTAGTCTGACACCCTGAAAAAAGGATTACTCTAAAAAGTAAAGAAGGGCTTGAAGAGACATGGGAGCTGCAGAGAAGGTACTGCAGAGGTGATGCTTGGGCTGACCTTGATCTGCTCATGATGAATGGAATTCATTGATGTGATGGATTTCATCTTGGGAGAAACCTTCMTTTTCCTTTTGTCTGAAAAAGTCACATTCAAGTTGGTAAAACTCACAAATTAAAGGATATGATCTGTTAGAATTTCAACAGGTAGAGCAGGATTTGTTCCCCACCTCAGACTATTTGTAGTCTTGAATTATTTTTCTCATAAGAGACAGAGATTGTAGTTTTGGCTCCTCTCAGCATGTGGGTGGATTTGTGAGTAATTCTTCTCCAATCATAAAACCCCAAAACCAAAAGCCAATCTTTATTTTCCTGGATTCACAGTAGTTTCAGGACTCAGGGCACACATGAATGTTTTCCCAGGGCCAAGGCTGCAGGAGGAACATGTGGGTATGGTGGGRGAGAAGAGTGCAACTGCCCTGCTCWGAAAGGCAAAGCTTGGGAGTTGCTTCCACCCTGGGTGATTTAGGAGAAGTGAGAGATGGTAGAATTGGCTGTGTCAGTGCAGATCCAAGTCCCACATGGCCCAGTGCAGTATTTGCAGCAGTGGACAATCCCTAATTTCCTGGATGTGCATCAGAGCCAGGACAGTGTCTGTTCACTCAAGTCCATCAGTTTTTCATTCAGGTATTTCACCAGCTCATGTTGACAAGGGACTATTGGGCATGTGTCTATTGGTACCACACAGGGAGTGGCTCTGGTTGGAGCTGAGTTAACTGTCCAAGAAGGGACTTTAGGGTGCTCTGGGGTCATATGGGATTTAGGAGATACCCCTGTCTCCCGTGGGTCCTATTATGCTTAGGTGTCTCTTTGCTGGCACAGTTCTTATTGTTGGTACTACTTTGAATTCCTTTGAGGACAAGGAGCCAAAGAACATAAACATTAGGACATTAAAGTGCTCAGTGTTGCAGTGTCTATTTGATTTTATTTTCCCTTAGAACAAGCTGTACCTCTAATGAAACAACTTAAACCTGGTAATAAATATCCCATCTCCTGACACAGACATTAATTACTTCCTCAAATGAGCAGGTTTTGTAGTCCAAGTACTGAGATCTAGCTCTAAATTAAAAGATAGCACTCTTCTCTTTGAAGAGGACCAGAAGTAGAGTAATCAGTGACAAGGACATAATTTACTAAGAGAGAAGTATTGTTTAAGCTGCTCTGAGAGAAGAAACATTCTCCAAGGCCAGATTCACCCAAGCTTTTAAGTACTGATCAACACTGAAGAATTTTGTTTAATTAAACATTTCACATGCCTAACCTGAGAACTTTTTAATTACCTATTTGAGCTGTAGTCAAGAATATGCTGCAATCARTAGCACAATGAAGAATTTAAGAGAAGCCTAAGAAGTATTTTCTACTATTCAAGGAGGATCTTGAACAACAGATGCAGAAACGCATGTAAAGCTCTGAAATCCAAAGAAACAATGGTCTAAATTACAGTCAGGAAGGAATTATAAGAACTTGACAAAGACATTTATTAATTTTTAATTGGGAAAAATTAATGGGTATTTCAGAACTAATAAGCAATTTGTAAAATAATGATTCRCTCATCTCAGTCACAATAGACTTAATCAAGCTGTTCATTGAGCTTATGCAGTTCACAAAGCTCTGGTTTTTGCTCCTGAAAAAGCTGATTCTGGCATTTTTACTAAAGAGAAGATATTGACAAAATCAATAGTATTTAATGTGGAAAAATAATAGAAATATCCAATACACATTTTCAAAATATATTTTTATATTGAAAAATTACGAACAAATTTATCTAAATAATTGCAAACCACTGTTTGAATAAAAAATAATAAAAAATCTTTAATTTAATTAATCTTTATTTTGCAAAAAGATGTAAATTTAAAGTTTTTTTAAAAGCCCATTTTTTCTGTTGATGTTTTCCTGTGGAAAATACTTTTCTTATAAAGGGAGGTTATTMAATATTAAAGCAATTTAAGCATCTTCCCTCTTCCAGGTATGTAAATCAATTAATGACCAGTATATCTTTACACCATGTCCCTTTATCAGCTATACAACATTATTTATTTCACAGCAYAGCTACCTCTCCTTCCTACACACCACAGATATCCATAGCCCCCTTGGTGTTTGTTTCATAGGTAATGTAGTCAAATTGAGAGCTGTCTTTAACACAGAAAAAATCTGGATAGAAATTTTAAATTAGCCATTTTTAACTGTTTATTTGCTTCACCTATGYGTGCTGATTTTAAAGATGTTTTTAGATGTCTCCAATACTTGTGCCTTCCAGGTTTGATCTYTTTCCCTTGCTTTAGTGTTACATATGCAAAATCTAATTGAATATTTTGGTTTACATTATGGTTAGCCTCTCATTTAAAAAAAAAACAAAGAGACTCAAAGGTATTATTTCACAAATAACAAAATTCAATATAGGAATAAATCCCAGTATTGCCAGGTGGAACGTGCCCGGGCTTGTCTGGCYGGGGGCAGCTGCTGTGGAGCTTTCCACAGTGATACCCCTGGCTGGCTGGATACAKCWGCTGGGCACTGGGAACCAAGTCCAGGCTTGTAGGARCACAGGCTCTACCTCTGAGGAAGTCCTTAGGCCAGGTGAGGAGAAAATAGGAGTGGATTCCAACGGAGGGTTAAATCCAGAGTTTATTCCAGGTTCACGGACATCTGAATGTTGGTAACTGCTCCATTAGAATCCCGACCCTGTGTCCTGATTGTCTTTTTAAGCTCCAGGCAGGGGGAGGGAAGGGGCAGGTGAGCCACCAACCAGGTGGGAGGGGGGGAAGGCTCAGGGGACRATGACACCTGGACGGGCCAATGACCCCAGAGCTGAGGGGCATCTTTGGAACTTCTGCCAATCCCAGGATGCCCCTGCTGGAGTGGACAGCTCTCAGCAGGGGGAGGGCAAGGGAAAAGGTATTGCCACACCTGGGAGACAGGGAAGTCTGAGACAGGAGATTGCAACACACTGCAACAATTCAATTGCACACATCTGATCTTCARCCTTTTGCTGGAGCACTTGGAGACTGTAAGGCTTGTCAGCTCTTTTCTGAAGCCAGAGCAGACCCTTTGGCTGTTGTTCCTTTGCAATAGTGTTGATTTAAGCTATTCTGATTTCTTCTTGTTCTGTGTCTGCTCTGCCCTTTGTTATGGCAGCACAGCTTTTGTGGAGCTTGTGGTGGACGAGATCAGGAGCTGATAACCAGTAATAAAAAGTGCTTTTGTTAGGAGGATTGCTGGATTTTCTTTCAGAGTTATTTTGACCATGGGTCCACTCCATCAGAAGGGCCACTGCCCTTTTCAAACAGCAGTTGCTGTTCCCAAACAATTGAACAAGTGCAGCTGAGGGGAAGGTGGTGCTTCAAAATTATTTATGGGCAAGGGGGAAGCACACTACATATAATGCATCCAGTGCTTTTCTGTTAGTGTGATGGAAATCTCAGCAGCCTAATTCAAGTGTTATTATTACTCTTGACCTATTTCTGACCTTAAAAAGAAACTAATTATGCAATTAGAGTGCTTCTCTACACAAAAGGCCTCAATAATAGTGATACAATTGAAATATTAGCACTCAGTTCTTGGTTTTCTATGCTTTTCTTGAAGAATGCTTACCCTTTATTTCTCCTCTGAACAAGCAGTCAGCAGATTTGTGCTGCTGGAAAGGGTAAGACCATAAGCCACCAGCCCCTGGTCCTTCACTGGGAAGGATCCAGTCTTGTTYTTGCTGGTCTCTCCCCCTTACTTTGCCCATTTTATATACATTTTCTACCATACACTTCTTTCTAGCATATAGCTTTGCTTTCATTCATGATTTTACAATTCTGTGTTGCATCCACACTTGCTCTCTAACTCTCATTTTGTGGAAGATGCTGTTTTCTGCTCTTTGTTACCATCAAACCCAGTTCCTAGTCTGCAATCCTTTGCCTGCTGCTGGGTGGTTTAAATCTCTGCACACCTCAATGCCAGCCTGGGTCCTCCTCTTATCATTCCAGACAGGCACTTTTCTATGCTGCATCCTGCCTCTCCACTTCCCAAGGTTTTTTGGTTCTGTATTTCCCTACCTTACATTGTTTTGTTAGAGGTGTAAGTGCTTCATTCTCCACAGAATGATGGCTTGTTAGAGCTATCTGTACAAAACCATGGTTATACCACATAAAGATAAGCAAAAGTAGAACAAATTAGCCATAGAGTTGCARGCAAGTCAAGAAAAGTGGGGGCAGAGCACCCTGGCAAGCCTCAGTCCCTATGGCCTCTCATTCAGCAGTGGCAGTGTGGTGCTGCAGGGCTTTGGGGTTACAGGGCTAGGGGACAAGGAATGGGCAAGTGCTGGGTTAGGGGYTGTTGAAGTCAGCTCTGTGCAAGAGAAGATTGCCATGACAGTTTTGGTTTTAAATCTAAGATTATGTTATAAAACCTAATAGATGGTCTGAAATAATATATGTGGTTGTGATTTTGCATCAGCTCATACAGGCTGAATATGTTCTATTTTCTTACCAGGAAAGCATTTAACACACTTGTAAAAAGAGTGAAGCCATTGGCTGATCAGACTGAAGAACTTTCCAGACTCCCTCTGTGTGAGATGCACATTGTCACTCTCCCTTGTGACAGTGCCTGCAGTGGCCCAGCCAATGGATCAGGGCCCTTATCCAGCTGATCCCATCAAGGCAGGGACTAAACTGAATCACAAGCCCAGCCTTGCTTCTGCCTCAGTTACAAAAGCTTGGGTGATCACAGGAGTTTGAGTAATTCACCAGGGTCAGGGCAATGATAGGAATGCTTGTTCTAGCAGATTCTCAAAGTGCTGTGGCATTCCTCCCAAAGCCTTACAGGAAGATATTACAGGATTACAGGAAGATATAAGATATGGTAGCTTTTTGGCTACCATGCTATCTACCTGGAAGCTTATGGGCACTTTCAGCTGAGCTTCTTTATGCTGTATGTGGTGTGTAGCTATAGATACTCAGCTATGTCTCCCTTGTACTGTTTCTCTACTGTTCTTTTCAGGACATGACATATTAAAGTTGGCTTCAGCAACAGATCAAAATATAGTATCTAGATGAGGGAATAACTAATCTTGTCTAAAAATAGCATGTCAGTTCAAAAATGCTGAAAAAATATCTGTTGGATACACTTTTCATTTACTAGGGATTCTCCATAGCACAAATCAAAGACAAATGCAAATGTGGGCATTAAAAATGCTCTGGGCTGTATTCTAAAAATAAATTATCATCTTAAGATATAGCTGTCTATGGATGCTATTTTGAACYACACTGTAAGTGCTAGGGGAATATTACTCAAAATTCATGCTGCCATGTGGTGAATCAAATATTCTTTAAATGGCTCTAGTGGTCTAAGCAAAGAACTAAYGTGTGAGGAAGGCATGTCTCCAAGAAAGGTGATTCTGAGTCAGCAGCTCACTGAGKCTTCAACACGAAGAAAAATACACTCCTGCTATCCATCTCTGATAACTTCTGGATGTAATGTACAGCCTATGGGAGAGGCTGCATTTCAAAAAGAGGATTGACATTAGGACTCCCTATTATTTCTTTTAGAGACTGGAAATACAACAGTGCTATTAGCAAATGAAATGTGGGTTTGTGGTTTACATGAAAACTGTTCTGTGGTAAAAAGCCTTCAGCTCTTACTCTTCATAAACAAACACACATTTCAAATCAACTGCATTAAAAAGATCTATTGTCTTAGAACCTTGGCAATGAGGGGTCAACGTACCAGRACTGTCCTGTTCTGCCAAGTATCCAGCTTTAGGAGACACATGAGATACAGTCTCTGGTAGCAAAGCTGGCTTGGAAAGTTCCTGCTCCCCTCTGCCAAAGCCAGGTTTGACTCTTTATCATGCTGTCCTGGCACAATCAGCTGTGTTTTCTGTTGTGCCAGTTCAACTATTTGCACTGGTGTGCATGGATACTTGGCTGTAAAAACCCAAAAAACCTTYTTATTCCTGGAGTGTTGTCTTTGACCAGATCCCCTGGTCTACTTCATCTGGTGTTTGTGTGTGCTTATTTTATCAGTAAATTTGGAGTGGTGAAAAGGTTTTTAATATAATCAAAAGCAACAATGAAATCAAGCCAGTGGCAAAATACTTGTGGATTAAATAAGCTTGGGYTTCCACTCAGAATAGATGTCTGCTCTGTCTTATTATTATCATCGTCATCACAATCATCTATTCTGCACTCTTGAATAATACATGCCATGAGGCTTTCCTGAATAAATTTACTTGAATTAAATATTTTTCATTAAAAAAAAMCCTAGAAAAACCAAATCGACAAGGTAAAAATATACCTAACATTAATATTGTTAGGTTATCTTGGTGGTTGCTTATACCTCTTCTAAAGTTCTCACCTTGTTTTATTTCTCAGTCTGAACTTTCCTTGCCTCAATTTTCAGCCCCTGAATCTTCTTTTATCTTTATTTATGAGGTTGATGAGCCAGATACAATCAGATTGTTACTCAAATTAGAATTAAAAACCCACAATCAAATCACCTTTTTTTTTTTAAACATAATGGATTCAGGCCTCTCAAAATTTTGCTGCAGATAATGTTTTTTCAGTCAGTCAATCATCCTGAATCCTCTCCATTCCTTAGTTCCTCTTCAGTCTCTGTGGCAGCAATATAATATTCTAGTGTCAGTGGTTAACTGCTCCTAAACCTCTGATATAACGTCTCTCCACAAATTTGGTATTTTCTTCTTATGTATGAGAGAACCATGTGAATCTGTTCAGCCAATGCACCCTTGAAGGAGATCAGGGAGCTGGGTAGCAGTGATTGCTCTTAYCTTAATTGCTGCTACTTGTAGGGCCAGGAATTTGCAACATTTTCTGCCCATGCAACTTTGTCTTTCTCTGTGAGCRCACTATCTCATCCATGAACCAGGTCCAAACTGGGTAATTCTTGAAGACTCACCCTGCACTACCAAAGTGCTATTATCTCCAAAGCTTTCTTTCAACGTATGACCTCTTGAAAAACAGAAAATAAGGGAGAGAAAACAGGTAAAAAAGAGGAAAGAATAAAGAAATAAATCAAGGCAGTTGAGCAAAATGTATTTATGAGGCACTTCATAAACCTACATGGGGAGYGCGTAACTTCCCTATACCTTCTCTTTTATTCCTTTACACACTGCAGAATGCAGCCTGACTACTATATTCTGGGCATGACTATCTCTAGAYTTCATTTCTACACTTCTTTTGACTATTAAAAAAACCAGAGGTGAACATAAATCCTTATCCTCTCATACTCTTCTCARATGTCTCACATGGAGAAATATTATGTGCTTGTGTTCCCTTCTACTCTTCCAGTCCAATGTGGAATAAACAGACATCAACACTCAAATGCGGACTAGGAGTAATAAATTTTGTAATTATCTGAAATCCATTAGCATTTCCATTTTCTACACCTAAAGCTGCTGTGTTGAAATGCTGGCAGATTGGATTAGTATGCCCTCCTGCTTCGGGGACAAGTCAGTTTTTAATGCTGYGGTGTATGACTACACAGCTGCTGGGAATAGACTGCCCCAGCCACTGGGATAAGGCATGGGCTGTTTCATCCTGGTGCCTTCCACTGGCCCTGGGTTTGAAATAAAAGTGACAGCCAGATATGACTGAAGAGACAATAGAAGCCTTGAGTTTTTAATTTTTAAGACAGTTTTTCTTCTTTATTTGGCTATTCATGCTGCATTGCATATTATTTTGTGCAATACTTCTGAGTTTCCAGCAGAAGTTACTCCTGTTCATATACCTAACATGGTACATTCATTGGAATAAAAATTAGACAAGGCCTGTGAAGTCTAGTTTTCCACTTTTCCAGGTGAAAGTCCCTGKAAAAGTGAAGTAAGCAATCTGCTTATTTTAAATTTATTCCCAATTGTACTGCAGCCTGGGCCTGACAGAACAGAGTATATCCTGACTCACTGTAAGCAGCCTGGTCAGGCAAACAGAGCCTTAAAATTTGTTAAAATTTTATTTCATCTACTAGAATAAATTGTTAATGCTTATKTTAACCTGGATGACTTGATCAGATTTCAGTGGTGTATGCAAAATGTGACAGAACCATGTACCATTTCAACAGCTTTTTTTAACTTGAAGTTCAATTCCTCGTCTCTGCCCAAATAAAGTCCAACATAGGATTTTTCTATACACAGTGTCGTATAGAAACTAGTTCTAATATAGGAAATGACCTTCTGCTATAGATTCAAGAGTGTGMACCCATTAATTGAGATGCAGTGTGCTGTGATAACCTGGCCTTTTTGTCTGTATGCTCTTAGAGAAAGTCATCTTCTCCCTGCTGGTGTGGAGGTCACAAGCAAAGACCAGTAAGTGTGACCAATCTTTTGCTCCATCTGGTGTATTGGCATAAATTGGGCAGCAAAGAGGTCAAATTAGTCAAGAAAGAYATCATCATGGAAATGAGCTGTGGCACAGCTTCATGTGCTTGGGAACTTAACAAATTAAAACCTGAAGTATTATGGAGCTTTGGCAATTGCAGAGTTAGGAAGCCTTTAAGTGCAGAAATCTCAAATCATAAATTGAAATCTATGCTCTTAAATCATATCTGAATATATTTTCAGCCCCTGCATCCTTTGTGGGGCCAAAACCTTGCCTGTTAAAGGCTCACAGAAAGTTACTGGGTCTTTTCTATGAGTCAAATAGGATTTTGGTCCCAATGCCTAAAACCATATATCATCACTAAAACCAGGATCTATTATTGCTTGTGACTGTTGTTTTAAAAGCAAACAATAAATTCATCACTGTATCTGTATGTGTATGTGTAAATCAATATTATTTCAGAATTTCAACATCCTGGAAAAAAAGTATACAAGGAGATTAAATATCTGTCTAGCTCTTACAAAAATGAAAAATATATGCTATTAGGGCTGTAGAATTACATGTAAAAAATTACTAGTGACATGCTGTATTACAATTAGGTATTAGAATTACTACAATCCATGATCTTGTATGCATAGAGAGGGAAGTAGTTGTAAATCAGGCACAGCAGTGGATGGGAAAATTTCAACTTGCTTTAGTAGAATAAAATTTGTGCATGATTAACCCAGAAACAGGGAATTATAGAAGAAGTTAATACTAGGATTGCAGGGCTCAAGCAACAGTAAGCACTGCATAATCAGAGTTCTTTTTATTGAAGAAAATTTCTTCCAAGATGTGAGCAGAGGTTTTAGAGGGGAGAATACTCTTGGTATTATACATGAACTGTGTTTTGGCAGGAAATCTTCAGTAAGGTATATTTTAAGTGAGGGAAGTCAAAATATTTTGGAAGTGTTAAAAGGGATGACTGCAGTAGTGTGTATTATAAATGAAGATGATGCAGAGCAAAGAAAGAACAAGGATAAGTGAGTGAAAAAGCCCCCAGGCTGTGTTATCCTTGACAGGTGAGTACCAGGTAGGATAGAGGCCTCCACCTTCTGGAGGGCTCCATGTCACTGGCTGATCAGCCTGCAAGAAGCCATCAACATGGGCCTTGACAAACTGGATTTTCTTGAACAAAAGGAAACCTGATTATTGCTCAGTGTGGACTGAGTTCATGTCTAGAAGTTAGAGAACAGGCTGGTAGGAGAAGCATGGCCTAGGAGGGAGGGTTGACACCAGCATCTGTCATCTCCCCTGTAGTTTTAAGACAATCAGTGATGAATGTGCCTGTCCATTTTAGGTGGAAGGAAAGTTCCTAAGCTCAGTTGGAAGGGAAAGAATAATGTACATGGCATACTACTGGAAAGAACTAGTACATTAAGTTTTAAAGTTGGCAGCAAGGCATTGTATTGAATCTGTCAAACTAGACAYGGTACAGCAGCAAGAACAGCATTATGGTAATGATATTTGAAAGAAGAAAAAAAGAGTAATCTTGAAAACTAGATATATGTCAGTTTGACCTAAGTATAATGAAAACCTTTTGAACAGATTTGGAAGAGAAGAATAATTAAGACACAGAGATAAATGGAAAATGGGATTAAATGCAATATTGGTTTATGAAATCAGATCAGTCCAAACTAATTTGCCATATTTCATCTAAGATGTGCCTAATTTTCTAGAAAGAGAAATATAGTGCATCTCATCTGTTAGGATTTCTGCAGAATGTTTGAAGTTTCTAGGTCAGCAAGGAAACTTAATACATGCCCAGCCTCCTCTTTAAATACGTATTTCTGAGAAGAATAAATAAACAGATCAGACATGCTTAGGACTATCCATAACATTTTAAGAGTAGACCACTGKTAAAAGCCAATTTGCAATCCAATTTTGAACTGATTATTCATTCATCTTGAACTTAGTACTTATTTAATTACATTAAGGTACATCATGTTACATAATGTCAGAAGCATTATTAAAATTAAGCTACATGATATATTTTTCTTTTGTTCTTATCTAATAAGCTATTTAATGACAATAGAGTGGTTTCATATTAATTTTCTTGTCAAAATCATGTTAGTCGTTGTTTATCATTTAATTATCTCTTGGACATTCACAAAACAAACCTTTAATATGTTTTCCAGTGTAATTGAAGATTTGGARCTAGGATGATTAGATCTGTATTTCACTGAGTCCTCCTTTTTCCACATTAAATTGGAGATGGAGATAGAGAATTTGGTAGTCCTTTTCCAGTCCTCAAGGTATTATCTGTCTCTTACAGCTTTTAAAAGATAGTGATCACAGCTTATTTCATCTATATCCTTAATCATCCAAGGAGGAATTACATCTGGCCATGCCTAACTGAATACAYGTATGTTAGCTAATTACTCAGTAAGTTGTTTTTCTTAGTCTGACTTGCAGCCTATTTCCTCGAAAACGTATTGTAKTTATGTTCAGTAAAAATTTGCTTTTTTTTTTTTAAGAGCCAGAGAAGAGCAAGCATTAAAGTGTTACTACTGTTTGAATCACCTGCATTCTTCCAATTTAATGTGCAATTCCAATGTGAGGTGTGATTTTGTATGTAATTTGCCATATATATATATATATTTTATATATAGATATATATATTCTTCATGATCTAGCATTAAAAGCAACTGCTATTCTCTCCTGTGGCTTTTCAGGTTTCAGAAGTTACAACAAATAACGTCCTCTGAATATTGAACTTTATATATGACTATGATTTTTTATATCCTCAAATTAGACAGTTTCTTCTACAGTTATGCTACCTGACTGGTACTATGCAGGTATTTGCATTTATTTGAATTTAGTACGTATTTAATAAACATGTATTTTCCCTGTTGCRAATACGAAGAGGCAGGGAGAAAATATTCGACCTGTGTTTGTTTCTTTGTCAGTGCTATACCTCCTCTGGATTTGCTTGGCAGGTAATGCAGCATTTTTGAGTAGACTCCCTCACTCTTGCATCCTCTGATGCAGCATGAATTGGCTGCTTACTCTGTACAAATTTGAATTTCACTGTTGCAGCCCAATCCACAAGATTACTGATGCTGAGGTGAATTAGCTCATAAGAGGTTTCCTAAATACAATTATTTTATACCAATGCCAACTCCATTTTCCCCTGGGATTTGTAAAATGAGCTTTCCTTCTTCATTATGTGAATTTTCAAGGGCATTATTTGTGTGCATAATGCATTTTAGAAATTAATCTTGGCTTTCAGCATCCTTGATGTTGTTTTATCCTAGGTGACCATCGTGGAGAGTTTGGAGGCACTGCCTGTGCCTCATGTAAAGCTTTCAGTTTCTCCAGCTGAGTGTAGTTCAGTAGTTCACCATTTCCCACCATTTTACATCCTGTGGCTGTACAATGAAACTCCTATTTTCACATTATTTGCAAATAATAATGCCACTGATAATTTGCACTGTCACTTGCAAATGTTCAAAAATGCAGATGTTCTCACACCCATGTGTCTCTCCTACCTAGATGCCTTATCTGCATCTATGACAGCTGTGGAAATTCTATTTGTACTTAGATTTCTTAACAAAATCTTGTACCAGCCGACTAAGCAGGAAATGCTTGCAGTTTAAATTAATTGCAAATGTAAATATTCAACAGCTAACAATGGAACAGGAATAGATTTCAACTTTTTCCAAATGAGATGTCACTGCTTGCATATAAAACCAGGGTGTATATGCAGAACGTGCACCAAGATGAGTGATTCATATCATAGGGACTTTAAGCACCATTTAAATCAACAAGGATTAATTTAAATAATGTTTATCCTTTTCTCAAAAATACTCTGAAAAATAGTCTGTTCTAAAAAGCTGAAATATTTTGATAAATTTAATGAAGTTATTTKCTCAGTGAAAAATGCATGTCTGCTACATATTTGTCTGACTTGTAATAAAACTACATGCTTTTATTGTGCKACTTAGTACTTATAGTTTTATTAYGCTGGAAATCAATGAATGGTGAATTCATTAGTTAGTGGATAATTTGTCTTTTTAATTATGATTTGTGTGAGGTTGCATTTGAATGGAAATTCAGTTTAGTTGATGCCAAATTAAAGATTAATGGTATTTTGATATTGTTTATTTGGGACTTAAAACTACAAAAAATGCATTAAAAAGCTCCTTAAAACAAGCTTTAATGAAACTTAAGGTATTAAATGAAAAATATTATTTATCACTAGTCAATGGGGTTTTTTCTTTCTTGCCATGTTCTTCAGATTTTCAAAATGGGAAAATCTCACTGCCTCACACTTCATCATTGATTTACAAACTGAAACTGGAAAATCAGCTTTCCTCCTTTTTTAACATGTTCTGGTCCTCACAGCTTTGCYTCAGCTCAGCATTAAGCTAAAGTAGTGAATTAAACTGAGATGAAACACATTCTTGTGCATTTTCACGAAACACAACTGTTGTCAAAAATTAACACAACAGAAAACAGTTTTAGTTTTTTTAAATTGATAAATCCTAGCTCTTCATGCTCTGATTGTTTTTAAACTGCAATGGAAAACCTGCTCTGCTTAATTATATATATATAAGATGTTAAGGGGCTATTAAAGAGTAGGAATATAAATTGTATTTTCTTTTAAGGGTAAAAACATTAAATTTACACAGGACAATATACATCTTCTAAAGTGAGTCTTTATCTCTTTACTGATCTGGTACAAAACAACAGGCACGTGCTGTGCACACGTGTGTAAATAAACCCTGGCAATTTATGCTTTTATGATATAATTTAAAATTTATTCTCTTCACTAGGTGCTACATTCCTTAAATAGCAGCTTCTTCAGTGGACTTGCCCAATCAGCTGAAAACATTTAGGAATTTTGCCAGAATGCCAATGATCAAAGAAAACCTGTGGTGCTCACCTTACATCATTTGGCCTGCCTTATCTCGCAGAAAGCACTGGTAAGGGAATGTGGGATCTTGCTCTAAAGAAGACATGAGCTGACTGATGGCACATGAAGGTACAGGAGCAGCCCCTGATCTGGACACAGAGAGCAAGGGAGGAGACCAGCTGCAGAAAAAGGAGGGGAAGAGAGTCACTTATCTGTGGGAGGATGGACAGCCACGGGGGATAGAACTGCAGTTAGGAAAAGCACAACCAAAGGGATACAGATAACAGCAATGGGAAGGGATAGCAATGGAACATGTCTTTTGGGGGTTAGAAGAATAAAAGGTGATCCTGTAGTAGGCAGTGGGCTTCGTCTRTGTAGTCAGTTGACTTTGGGACAGTCTTGCAAAATTATTGATATGTTTGCATAAGAAAAACAGTTCTCTTGTTCAACATATAGATATCTCTGATATTTCCCTTAAATTTGAGATTACTGGAGTGCAGCTTTCTGTATCTGAGATAATTATCTAGGGTCCTTTAATGGTCACAGGAAGCAAACAGGAATTTTGGTTACAGCTCTTTATGTGCATGTCTAAAATGATCATCTGTTTTGCATGCTGAAAATATTTTTCTGTTGAGTGCAAAAGAAGTTCAGTCAAATGACTCAGGTACAGACACAATGTAGACATCTAAAGTTAAACAAAATTAATGTCACGCCCTGTTGATAAGACTTCTAACTGGGCAGGGGTGGTTTCCAAAATCTATTTGGTCAAAGTGTCAAATTCTTTGTATTATTGTTTTGTCATTGATGTTAAGCATGGATGAAGACTGATTCTTTTTCACTGGATGAATGACTGTTTAGCAGCCCATCCCTCTCCTCACTCTTTGTGATCAATGTGGTTTTGTAGATCTGTGTCACACCTCTCACTCACATGTTTTTCTAACTGAAGAATGTGGCCKGGGTGAGTTGTGAATTTATACAGCAGGATAAAGGTTATGCAGGTGCTTTCTTTGTTAGTTATTTCTCGTCCAACATGCTCCTATCATGTGCACAATTTTTAATTTTTTTTTAAACACTGACCAGCCTAGAGCTGGTACTTTTTAGAACCAACCACCATACCCCAAGTTCTTGCTCCCAAGCACTAAAAGCCAGAATAAAACAATTTGTGTGAAGGTAAAATTGGCTTCTCACGGGGGCATCACTTTACATTGGTCTACACTAAATTTCTTCTGACATTTTATTGCCCAATCCATCTTGTCAGTTCTTCTGCAACACTTCACAGTTGGCTCTCATCTTACTATCTTTAATAACTTGGAACCATCAGCAAACCTTATCATCGATTACTGTCTTTTCTAGGTCATTTATGAATACATTAACCAGCAGAGGTCTCAGAACAGATCCTTATAGAAACAACTGCTGACATCCTTGATATGYAAGAACTATTTATTTGCTCCTTTTCTAGGTTTTCTATATTTCATCAAATATTTTTTACATGACAGAACCTTCTTTCTTAAGTCATTACTCAGTTTCCTTTAAAATGTCTTTGGAAATTAGGCTAGATTAAACCAGTCAAATAATTATTATTATCATAAGTTTTTACTCTTTTAGAACGCTCTAAGACACTTATAAGGCAGAACTTGCCCTTAATGAAGCAATGCTGAATTTTTAATCTAACAGTATTCATCCACAGGTCCACTAAAATATCTTTTCTCTGTAGTTATACCACAGTCTTTTCCACAGTTATTTTGGTTTCAAACAGATTCTCTGCGGACACCCTTGACCCTTTTCTCCTTGCTCTCAAGGAAAGATTTTCATGTAAGAATGCTCCAATTTTTTACTGAAGTTAAGGCCTTTTTGAAGAATTAATCTGCTTTCTTCAGTGGACTTGTCTTTCCTGARCTCTCCTTTACACTTAGGGCTCTTCAGGTTTCTTTTTCAAAATATCACTGCAAATGCTGGTACTCCTCCMCAATTTATTTTAAAAAATCCTCAAACCCTCTTGATTTTAAATGCCAGCTAACCTTTTTTCCCTTAGGGTTTGCCTCTCCTGTTCAAATCACCTTTATTCACAATGAACCTGGATTTTTTTTTTTTAATAATAAAATTGTCCAAGTTGGAAAAAACCTCCAAGACCATTGAGTTGAACAGTTAAGCCAGCCCTGCCAAGTCCTCACTAAACCATGTCCCTAAGTGCAAATCCACACACCTTTTGAACACTTCTAGGAATGGTGATTTTACCACCTCCCATGGCAGCCTATTCCAATGTCAGACCACTCTTTCAGTGAAGAAAATTTTTGTAATACCCAAACTAAATCTCCCCATGGGCAACTTGAGGACATTTCCTCTCATCCTGCCACTTGATACTTGAGACAATAGCCCAACCTCGACCTGGCTACAACCTGTGGTAGTATTGGAGAGCAATAAAGTCCCCATGAGCCCCCTTTTCTCCAGGCTGAAACTCCCCCAGCTCTCTCAGCTGCTCCTCAGCAGATTTGTGCTCCAGACCCTTCACCAGCTTCATTGCCCTTCTTTAGGCATGCAAACAAAACTGTCTCAACAAGCATTTTCCCTCCCTTCTCTTTGTCTGTTGGGGTTGTAAATCCCTTATGATGTCTACCACATTTGTGATGAGCAGAGGTCTTTATAAACATTTGTTTCTTCAGGATGATTATACCTTTTTGCCTGATGATTATGTCTTCTACCCTTACCAACGTTCTCTTCCAGTTTGAATTCCTAATTTCAGAGGAGCATCCTTAGTGCTGGATGCTACACCTGATATTATCTAATGGGGGAAATGCACCACTTGTAATTTTTTTACCTTTCCCATCTTCTGTGATATTTCTGAATTTCTTAATGAACAGCTCTGTCTCATTAGGTAGGATTTGTGCCCCTTTCAAGATYAGATGGCTCCAACATGTCCTTGCTGCTAATTAATTTTTCTGTCTCTCTCAGTTCCTGTTATTCAGCCTTCCAAGTCTCAYGGACTTGAATTCTCTCTCTGAAGATTTCATGTTGCTGATGCAATTGCTCTGTGACATTTCCCCACAGAGCAAGTACTCAGCATTTGGCATGTCAGAGTGTAAACTGAGAAACTGTTTCCCTTTTGGCTGAGTTTTCCCTGCATTTCTTCTCCACCTAATGCAAAGGTGACTTCCAAAGCAGTTCTGTTTGTCCATATGACTTAACTCACCTCACCTCTCATTGTGCCTCCTATTATGGAAGCCACAAAGCATGAACAAACACTGCAGCAGGAAATGCTGTAGTAAATATATGAGTAAATACATGTTCATAATGTAGCAAGAGGGAAAATAATTTCTTTAGGTTTATGTACTTATATTTATTCACAGAATCCTATAAGCCCCTCTAGGGATGGGAAAAAATATAATCTTGCTTTTAGCTGAATTTTTAAATACGTCCTCAAAGTCAGTTTCTGGAAAAAAAATTARAAGGGCAACTTCTCATCTCATATAAATTCTTAAAATTCCAAGAAGATTCAGGATCACACAAGAGTTTCCCATATGTACTCCCCAAAAGGAAAGATTAAAAAAATTCTAGTCAATCTCTGTGCAGAAAATAGAATGAGGCTGTTTTGTACGTCATTCTCTGAGACTGACATTTAACACAAATTTCTTCAGTGGTTCTTTCATCTCGTAACAACTAACAGAATACCAAAGGAAGATCAGCCTATCCTGGAAACTGCATCATCAGACTGCTATTCATAAGGCACTGCATGGGGATATTAAAAAAAATACTACGAAAAGTACAAGATGGTGTTGTTCAATACTGAAACTGCAGCGCCTCTAGAAGGTACAAACCCAAAAAATCTGTGTAAGGGGGTATAAACAGTTCTACAGCAGGGTTCTAGAACTGGAGGCTCCAATAGACTGGAGGCTTGTCCTAAGGCAAGCACTAAACCCCAGACCTGCTGTCTTCTGTCTGAAAACTCAGTATTTCATGTGAGACAGAGAATCACAAGTGAGACTCAGTGCTTCTATTTACAAAATGACTGAAATTTCAAAACCAGAGTTGTTCAGCAAGATTTGTTTCTTGGCATTCAAATCTTGGTTTTAATACAACAGAACTAGATTTTGAAATCTAAGCCAATCTGAAATAAGGCCAAATATCAAAAACATGGTGAGGCATATAATTTTTAATATCTCATGTGAAGAGAGCCAATTTATTTTGTATGTGTACTATTTGGGAAGACAAAAAAGTTCTCTTTCTTTGTACAGTTTCAGACCTTGAAAATACTGCCCTGCTGTGTGTTGGCATTGGATGGATTTTGTTATTGCACATGATTTTTCCCTAGACTGGTTAATTTAAGAAAAATTATATAATTTTCTACAAGTGTATATAAGCAGACTAAAGCAGGAGTAACTCCCAAATCTACTATGTAAGAATAATCTTAAAATCAATACAAATGAGAGCTGCTGTTATGAAGTAACATGGGTAGATCCATTAGATTTGAAACTGTACAGTTGAAATTGGAGTTTTGCTRTGAAATATCTGCTGAAGGGAGCCATGAATAGAGAGGTTTATAGGGCATTCCAATTATTTCCTATGGCAGAGATTAAATCTACAACTCCAGTTTTACCTGGATACCTGAACAAGAATCTCAAGCAGCAGCAGCAGTGATATCCTTCCTCACTGCACATTTAAAGGTTGTTCCACACATTGGTTTTGCAGGCACAGGGACAAATGCATCAGTTCAGTTTTCTCCTGACCAATGTCCCTAGCAGGCTCTTTGTGGGAGTTTCCACAGAGTCACACACTGGCTGAGGTTGGAAGGGTCCAAACCCCTGCTCAGTAGGGCAGTCTAGACCCAGCTAACCAGGACCTTGTCCAGACATTTTTTATCTCCACAACCACCTGTTCTACCTGAAGATTCTACCTGGGGTTTTCTACCTAGAATTGCTTTTTTTAATCATCTGAGATTAATTAATTTTGTTTGTTTGTTTGTAAAAAATATAATCCTTGAGATGTTAGCATGTATCCTGGGCTGCAACAAAAGCAGTGTGGGCAGCAGACCAGGAGAGGTGATTCTTTGCTTCTGCCCTGGTTTTATGAGATCCCACCTGGAGTACTGCACCTAGCTCTGGAGTCCCCAGCAGAGGAAGGACACGGACCTGCTGCAGTGAGTCCATAGGAGGGCACCAAGTTAACTTGAGTACCTCCTTTATGAGAAAAGGCTAAAAAAATTGGACTTGTTCAGCCTGGAAAAGAGAAGGTTTCAGGACAATCTATTTTTGGCCTTCCAGTGCCTAAAGGCAGCCTACAAGAAAAATGGAGAGGGACTTTTTAGCAGAGCATGTAGTGATAGGACAAGGGGGAATGACTTCAAACTGGAAGACTGTAGGTTTAGATCAGATATTAGGAAAAAAATCTTTACTCWGAGGATGYGGATACTCCATTCCTAGGAGTCTTCAAGTCCAGGTTGGATGGGGCTCTGAGCAACCTGGCCTAATGGAAGGTGTCCCTGCCCATGGAAGGTGGGTTAGAGCTAGATGATCTTTAAGGTCCCTTCAAACCCAAACCACTCTATGAATTTATGGTTCTGTGTCACTGTTATGATGGGAATGAACATGAAACAGAGAAAGGATCCTGGTCATTACCCTTTGGGCCTACATTGATTACATGGTTGCAGACCAGAACCCCCTTGTACCAGATTGGCGTGAAGCAGGTGTGGAACTCTGGGCATCTGCACTGCTGTGCCCTTAGCTCATCATGTATGGCTTGKTACATGCAGTGGCAATTGGAAGAGAAGGGCAAAAGGTGAGCTGAGGACACCACTTAAGTGCATGGGAATTAGGCAAGGCATGACAAGGGGTCCCACAGAGGCATCCATTGCAGGCTTCCTGCAATAACCTGGCATCTGTAGCAAGAAGTGTCTGATTTTCAAACTATTCATGGACGCTGTTTTATTCTCCCTCTCTTCATTAAAATGCTTTACTCTAGGCCAGGCCACAGAGGACTAATTAGCAATCAGGAGGCAATATACAATTTTGGTCTGCTGTCCTTGAGTAACTGGCAAAGGGTTTGTCTAAGAGATACTCTGACACAGTGACACAGACTTCCCTGCACGTGTGTTGGCAGGGGAGGTTTACACAGAAACACCTATTTTCTAAGTGCATCCTAGTTGCCAAAGGCTCTGCTAAATGAATGTTTCACTGAACAAATTTGGTTTAAAATGTGTGTGATTTATCAAAATTATAAACTGTGGGGGTGACTCAGCTGACTCTGTGTAGGCTCTGTTTGATCTAGTCACTCCTGGCTCCCTTTGCAGTCAATAAAGAGAAACAGGCACTTCTAGATCATAACTCATCTACACTTAAAGTAGATGCCATTTATGCCCTGATACAGAAAAGCCTGTAATTAGCTGTAGGAGGAGTTGAGTCTGACTGCTTTAGGTGCAGACATGGAAAGCCAGGTGAGATGATTCCCACCCTGAGGCACTGTTGTGCCAGCATGGCTCTTCCCTCAATTCAGTCACAAACATGAGATGCACAATTCAATGGAGAAAATGCGTGATTGATACTCTTTCTATTAGTGGTGCAAAACTACAGATGTGGAGTGTGTAATTTGTTAAAGGTGGTCACTCAGTGACTAACCAGCAAGAAACAAGTGTCAAGGACAGGCCTGTAAGAGCAGAGGGAATATATGATTTGACAGAAACCATGCTGGGCAATGTGCATTATTTTTACATGTCCGCTGTTTCACACCATTACTARTAGAGCTGAATTTCTCTTACTTAGAGCTTTATTCTACTTTCACAGCACTCTTTCACACGTGTGGCTGCATGGTTTGCAATGAAGTTACTCCTGGTTTAGTCAGTGTACATGGCAGTGTCATTAATCTTCTATTGTAATTTGCTTCTGTTCAATCTATTTATTCTTAGTAAAAAAAAGATTTCCTGTCAGTTCCTACAGTGCAGTTTTGTGCTGTGCTTTGCACAATGATTTCAGCATTATTATTTCCAACAGAACATTGTCACTCAGACTTCATTTCATTACAGAAAATTTACATTACCCTTTTGATCTCCTAAATATCTTCTAATAATTAAAAAGCCTATGCTTTTGCTCTTGAATCTTTATCCTCACCCCTTTTCCTTCTTTGCTGTTCTCCTGGCTGTGCTCTGCAGTGACATGACTGACTCAGATGCCTTGGTACTATGGAGACTCAGATATTATGGTAATGAGCATGATAGGTACATTAGACTCCAAGAAGGACTTCAGGGTCATCACAGATAATTACCTTAACATGAGATGCCTGCAGTGCTGTGACTAAAAGGGAAAATGTGAACTTCAGAATTACATTAAGGGGAAGCTACACCAAGCAGAGGTAGGAAAATAATCTGAAGTTTGTGTGTGTGTGTGTGTGTGTCTTTGCCTGGAGCACTGCTTAGGGGGCACAGCTGGAGGCAGATCATCAGCACTTCTCTGTCAATGCTCTGGTGATTTGCAGGCAATCCATATCCATGTCCTTAGATATGCTGCAAGTGAAAGCAATCACACATTCATGATCAAGGTGTTTATCAGAGTTTAGAAGAACATTTTTCCTTGGCTTGGACAGGTTAGTTTGGACGGTAACTTGGAATTTTTTATTTATTAGGCTTTGGAGTATGAGGTAAGGGATATATGAGATAAGTTGTATTTCCCCTTCTCAGTGTCTTGACTCTAATGTCGCTTTTTTCTCCTCCCTTTGCTCACACTGACAAGACTGAGGGACTGAGACCTTACAGGCCTAGGTGGCCTCATTGTTTCTTCTCTTTTTCATTGATATGTCCATGCTGGAGGCAGGTGTGCTCTGCAGCATGTCCCATAGCCTTAATCCCCACATGGTGGTTACCAGCACTCATACTTCCCCCAGTTTTCTCTGGAAGCAAACCCCTTGGGAAGGCAGAAAGGCATCCCGTGCATCTTGACAGATTGCCTATACAAGCAGCCTGGGGAGAAGGGTGGTGCAGCAGGGACTCAGCTTCTAGGGAAGATTTACAATTAGCTTGCTGCCCGTAGTGTGTAAACCACTTGAGTGATTCCTAGGAGAGGATCCCTAAGAGCCTGACCTGTTTCTGTAAGAGTGTTACAAGAAAAATGATGTTCCCAAAAGAAAATATTTTCCCAGTAATGTATGTGCTCACCAAAAGGCCTAATATCATGCCTGTAATTGTGAATACAGGCAGCACCAGAAGAAGCCTTGGAGTTCAGGAAAGCATGTTTGAATTTATGCTACRGTGTTGGGCGATTGATATTCACCCAACAATATTCTAGCTAAACTTTTGTCTGAAAAACAGTTTTGCACTATCACTGTCCTTAATTAAAGGCTCAGTACTTGCCCCTTTAGTACAGAGAGGATGAATACAGTATTTGTTTTTTGCAGACTCATGAAATCAGTCAAAAACTTCCCCTCAAGTTCCCTGAGATTTCAAATCACATAGAGAAACAAAAGAGTGCTTCTAGCCTCTGGAGTAAAAGCTTTTGGAAATTGTATGATATTTCTTTGAACTTATGTCTGAACTTCCTTAAAACTAATTTAATGACAGAGGAAAGTTTTTATATTCAGTTTGCAAGTAAGGGCTGGAGAAGGAACCTGCCTAATGTGTGACCTCAAAGATTAACACTGTAACATTATCATGGGATCACAGGCTAGAAAAAAACAGATAAATGTTCCAAATGGCATGTCAGACTAACACTAAGGACTTTAACAAATGAAACTTTCTTGTTAACAAACTGACATTATTGYATTTAAAGGTCAGCTGACAAAAGGGTACGACTCCCAGGCAACCTCTCTCAGGCTGCGAGCAGGACCTCCTTGGGGAGACACTGACCTTTTCCAGGGGAGGAGCAATCAGGGCTGATAAAAGCCAGTCATTTCCAAAAGAAATATAACAATAATTATGCACTGAACTAGGAGTGGACTTCTAATAGCTGCATGGTTATTCTAGGGCAGAAGAGACAGTGGAACTCACTGGTTCTTTTCTTCTGCATGTTTTCTGGGGTGACTGCAAGCAGTGGGCTGATAGAATCACTGATAGATGAGAAGTGGTCTTGCTATGGAGGCTGATTGAAAAGTTCTTTCCCGGTATTTTTAGGAATATTTTGGAATTCTTCCATTCCGGGAATTTTTGATGACATTATCCCCATTGGTGACAACTGATTTTCTTAAAGTTTTCTTGACTTCTACAAATTAAATTATTTCTGCATCAGCTGAGAAATGAGTCTTGTTGCTTGAAAGAATGCTAACATGAAATTTGCTTTTGCAGTCTCYATTTGGGCAGATCTGGTAATGAGTTAGCTGAATGATTTCAGGCTCCTCACACCAAACAAACGGTGCCACACGAAGTTGGACACAGCTAAAGGCAGATTCACTGAACACCCACAGGACACTGCCTTAGATCCACCTTGCACATTCCAACACTCCCGTACCCAAATGCACAGTGACCACAAATTCAGAGTAACTACATCTGATAAAAGGGTAAKTCAGAGCAGAATGCAAAAAGAGGTTGGTCATGTACACTGTTAATTAMTATAAACTTTCAGTGCAGATGTGCATCCATGGTGCCAGTTATGTCTTGGCTCTTGTGTTTGTCAGAGTTGATATTTGCACAAATTGTCAGTGAATATGTCATGTAGCAAAGCTCATGACCAAGTTCAGTCTRATTAATTAAAAATAAGATATGGAAGAATGCTGAAAAATGTTTTAAAACAAAGTTTTAAAAGTGCGAAGTTATTTATATTTCCTCATTGCCTTTCTAGTGAGAGCTGATGTAGAACATTATAGAGCATACTGCATCATCGTTATGGAAAAATTCCAATCATTCTCAGGGTATGTACTCTAATTCAACTGTAAATTACTGGACTTGACACTGGAATCACTTGTGGGAAATTCTGTAACCTGAGCTATGCAGGAATGAATAAATGTTCATAATAATCTTTTGCCTTCAAATTTGTGAATCTGTGTTCATTGCAGACTGTTTCTTCTCTGTCAGGGATACATCTTTGAGTCTGTAATTCTGCAGGGGAAAGCAGAACTGCAGTGAGATTTTATGTTTTTTTTCTACCTACTGAAGACCTGCTGTTAAATGAAAACAGAGCTGAAATCCACTGAGCTACCTGTGAGAAAAAATAATTCCAATGGTAGAAAAATGAGGGCCTCAAGTTTAGAAGAGTTTGTAATTTAACCACTTAAATTATTAATTAGGATGTATTCTGAGACAGAATATCTTGAGAGGAGTTCTTAATGTACAGAAACCAGAAACTTGCCACCCATATCCTTTACACTGCATGGACTGGAGACCTTCAGTTTCCTGCATGGAACTCGCAACTGGTGGGTTCTGATTTGTCTGATAAATGATACTGCCCCTCTTTAGGGACTCTGGTTGAKACTGTTTTTGGATTTAGACTCACGGAACAACTTTGGTGATAAATGAGTGGCTGGAGGTTGCTGCATTAATCTAGAGTCTCTGAGCAGCACTAACAGTCACTGGGAAGGCAGCTGCACCCTGGTGTCCTTACCTGAGCCAGACCTCTCTCTTTGCTGGGATTGGACTTCTGGAAATTTTATTCCTGTGTTGTCAGCTATATGTTAAACCCATTTCCTGCCTCAGTCTGTGGTTGTCCTGTTRGAACACCATGGCATTATCCATGAGTGCTGTTTCCTGACACCCCCTCTGCTCATCCACCACTGAACTCATCTCGATGAGGCTCTCCTTGCCAGCCCAAGCATWTTCACTTCTTGCTGCTCTCATGCTGTTAGAAATAGAGGCCATATCATCTGCCTTAGAGTCATTGGCAGGGACTTCATACTTAGTTCAGGAGTCTGATGCAAATTACTCAAAGCTTTGACCTAGCCATCAGTAAAACCATCAAACTCCTACCAAATTCAAAGGAACTGAAAGTGTCCAGCAGCTACTAARAATTATAGCTCTTGATTTTTGAGGCAAGCTTACTTCCTAGTTCTCTTTCTCCCCTATCTTTCCCTTTTTACTTTAATTAACTATATCTTCTACCCATCCCATTTCCCTAATTGGTGAACAAGACCCTTCCTCTGTGGCATGCCTACTGTATGAGAGARAGCCCCTTATTCTTTAATTTTATGKTCTCCTTACTTTAAAATGGCTTTTCTATCAGATTTTGTTGCTCTATTGTGCACCCTCTAGAGCATTCAGGGGCTCCTGTTTGTGTCAATGGCAATATTCATCTGMAGATTATGTTGAATAGGGGGCCTACTATGCAAGAAAAATGATCTACTTATAAAAGCTGTCACAAGAGATTTGCTGGCTGCACAGGATGCAGACATACATTGGTGCACTCGCACAGCTCATTCCTGGGCTGTGTGGGGTTAGGTGGGCTGTCAGCCCCTCTCTGCTAAAGAATAGAGTGCTGCCTCAGGTGGGGCTGCTCCTATTGTCATCACGGTTCAGCACAGAGGGTTTTACACAAAGGTATCTGCAACACCATTATTTGGGTTGCTTGCTGCATAACATTGGTTGCATGACAATTCCCAATATCCAGATGGAGTTCTCACATTCACAAGAATTCCCAACTTTCTGGTGAGCAATGGAAAATCAATTTACTGTCATTCTTCTGCCTCCTCTTGTATCCATCTACTTAGAAATAAATCCCCCTAAGATATGTTTCTGCAGCAGGTGTACCACTTCTCCCTTTTTGCAGAATATCAGTGAATCATGATCCCCTTACAAACCTGCATGACTTCAGGTGAGGCAGACTGAGGAGAGAACTTCAGGCAAAATAAGTGCATAGGTCAGTGCCACTAAATTGAATGCAAGATTTATGATTGATTTCAGTAAATACAGAAAATCACTCCTAGATTATTTTTTGAATTTTTTAACAGAACTGACTCAGGTCTCTCCTTTTATACATTGCAGCTGTATCAGTGTTGCTTCAAATGTCACAATTAATTTAAAATAAATAATATATATATGTTGTTAAAAAATCTGTGTGATTCATATATGGAAACTGGGAGTTACTACTAATGTTGATGCCTTCACAAGCCATGGCAACCCCCTAATGTGTATACATCCTTTCCTAGGCTTACGAGGGCAAAATAAGTCCATCATTCATATGCCTACAAATTCATAACACTTGAAGATGTTGCTATCCTTTCCCCATACATCCCTCTGAAAGCTACAGAARCCAAGAATTAAAGTTTATGCTTTTTTGTTCTTGCTGTGGAGATAATTCTACTAAATTACATCAGCAAGCTGTTCCTACATRTTCAAAATGTTTACAGTAAGCTCAACCAATTCCCCTTAAGAGTCTAAAACTACTTCTCTTTTTGAGAACAAATTGGGACACAATTCCAGAAAATGGAATTTTTCAACTTATAATTGTGAGCATTTAAAAATATGGATGATTCACTAAACAAGAGACCTTTCATGCTTAGCTGTAATCATTACTGTTATTTTCTTTAGAAATGTCTATTTGTTTTCTCTAGCTATTGAAAACATAAAGATAAAYGTCTAGAAAAGATTTCCCTTGCATGGGAAAAGAGATCTTGTCAGCTGAGTTCCTAATTGGCTTCATTTGTGCAACCACAATATTTTGACAAGGGCATGTGTTCTTTCTGCTCTATTCTACTCTGCCCTTTTCTCCTGTGCTCTACTTCCACCATCATAATTCATGAATTCCTTWATCTGGAAATGCTTAAGTGCTGAAATAAGAAAGAAAAGCTTGTTGGTTTTTTTTCCCCCCAAGTGTTTCCTCTGCTAATCTGTTGAATTGGGTTAGAGATTGGACAGGGAACTCCAGAAAAACTGGAGTCAAGTTCAGTGGTCACAATTTAAGCATTTAAAATTTAAGTGAAATTTCAGATATTTTGAGAATTTGGAGACCTTCTACACWGAAAACATGGTTCCATCAATGTTATTGATATTAGAATACATATCTTACTTTATTGTCCATTTGTGCTGTTAGATTTGAGTGAATCTGTCTGCTGAAGAATGGATCCAYGTGGATGAGAATCCTGCCCTGATTCAAGTTCTGTTCTTATCAGTTTCTTTGAAGCAAGGAGATGTATCAGTAATCTTTTTCCTCTTTCTGATCAGCCACTACTACAGAGTGATAGATCTTGCCATGTTCAGTGAAAATGCCTTAGCTGTTCCCAAGTGTGAGACAGAAGTTGTCCATAAAGGTAGGGCTCATACTCTCATCCCAAATTTGATTAAGTTGCCATAGAGCTCTTTTTTTAATAACTAAGTCTTTAATTACTTTAGTTATGTGGTTGCAGTTGAATGATTTTGCTTATTATAGCATGCAGTGGTTCCCTGCAAGGTTGTATTGGTTTTACAATTTGAGCAAGGGCAGGTGCAGGATTGCTTTAGATTCCTTGAGGTTAGGAAGACACTGATTTGCATAGCTTCAGGGCTGTTGGAATCCTTTGGGAAGTGAAAGTAATTTTCTTTTATTTACTCTCATTTCTACAGTTCCTTCTGTCACTTATTCTCACTGGGTCAGCCTTTCCCTTTTCTGATGTTTATGTCAGGCTGCTGCACCAGAACTACACAGATAGATTTCACCTGAGCTTGTAGAAGGATAACATCAACATTTTGGGAATTCAAAACKTTRCCTCTTCTGTCAGAAAACAGCCAAYAAATTTTCTGTTTTGTCAGGAAAAATTAAATTTTCTTTTTATTTTCTTTCAGAATTTTGGTATAGTCTATTACCATTTTACCTTTCCCTACTTACTTTTTCCTCACTGCTGCCACTGTTTTTGCATCTGTACCCATATATAGTATTTCTGGTACTTATCCAGGTAATAAGGCAGCAAAATTACAAAGCATTAGTATTTTTCTTGGGCAGTGGTCTTATAAGTCTGGGCTTCCTAAAGCTGCCTTTTATTCTGTTACCAATTGTCTGAGAATTCTGTCTGTTTCTCACATTTACTTAAACCAAATTTTAAAAAAACTAGCTATTCTTCATGATGCTGTTACTTTTCTCAGCTTTTCACCTTGTTTTTTGTTAAACCAAATATTTTTCTTGTGTTTCATCYGGCCATTTCTCACCCCCTGTTCAGTTTTCTTGACCTAAGCAGCCTCCCAGTCACCCACCTGTTACCCCAACACTGCCCTGCTCTCAGTGGAGATGCTCCCCTTCCAYCTCCATGCCACAAAACCCAGGCAAGTCTCCCACAGCATCCCCAACATGGGCTGCACACCTCGGGGCAGGGGCCTGACTCCAAGGGGTTTGCCCTGTGCAAGGTGTGCTGGGCTGCAGGGTGGCTTTTCACCCCTGCCAGCCCCAACACAAGCCTCTAGAGGCCAGACAGCAGGAGCAGAGTGGGGCATTTCCACTGCTCAACACCCCTGTGAGAGCACCTGCCTGCTCCTCTGCTCTGGTCCTGTGGCTGGAACACACACAGCAGYTGGGTATTGCTCACTGTGTTTGAAAACATTCTCATTTATGTGCCCTAAATATGGTGAGGGTGATGAGATTAGTTAAAAAAGGGCACTCCTGACCTGAACTAAATGCTAATGCACACATACTGGCATTGAATTAATAAATCAGCTTAATAACCATCTCTGCACCTGGTCTTTCTTGAATGGGGCAACAAGAACTGCATAGAGAATTTCACTTGAAGCCTTACACCATCAGGGCTTATTACTTTTCCCCAAGACAGTATATACATCCCATGGGACCACTCTAGTAGCTGAGGAACATGGTGTTCCCAGGACTGCTTGGACTGGCCAGACCTTCCTCAGAAATGGGCCTAATTATACAGAACTCAGCACCCACAGAAATGCTCATATTAAAGGTGGAGAGGGGAGGTGGCACAGATGTTTGTGTTGTTCTACAAAAGGAAGCTGTACTAACAGTGATAAAATTAGCAAACCTGAGTAAATGCCAAGAGGAACTAGGAGCAACCTTACCAGTGATTAAACTGGGATGCTTAGGCTGGAGCTTACCAAAATGACACGTGTAATAATCAGAACAGGTACMTGTCAGAAACCTTGGCTGGTGGCAAGGGCATGGGAGAGCTCTGTGCCCTATCAGGTCTCCTGCATTCAGCAGGAGCCAGTACCCCATTYGTGGCTGGCGGCCAGCTGGGTGTAACTCCATGCCCCACCCTCTGGCAATCTGGCTGGTTTTTCACCCAGTAAAGAGTACACCCATCTAAGCCTTGATCAGCCAGTTTCTCCAGGAAAAYGCTGCGGAAATGGWGTCCAAGATGATCTGCTCCATGCCCTTCCCTGGCACTGAGGTCAGCATGACAGGTTCTCTCCATTCTCCTTCTGGCTGTTCTTGTAGGTGGCATTACAGAATGCACAGAATTCACAGAATTCACAGAATTCACAGAATCACTGGGTTGGAAGAGACCTTAAAGATCATCAAGTCCAACTCATGCCCCAACACCTCAAATAAACCATGGCACTGAGTGCCACATCCAGTCTTGTTTTGAACACACCCAGGGATGGTGACTCCGCCCCCTTCCCAGGCAGACCATTCCAGTACTTTAGCACCCTTTCTGTAAAAAACTTTTTCCTAATATCCAACCTGCATTTCCCTTGATGCAGCTTGAGACTGTGTCCTCTGGTTCTGTCAGTGCTGCCTGGAGAAAGAGACCAACCCCACCTGACTACAGCCACTTTTCAGGGAGTGCAGAGAGTGATAAGGTCACAYCTGAGTCTCCTTTTCTCCAGGCTAAACAACGCCATGTTTGCTAATTTCCATTTACCTAGGATGGCCCTGGTTAATCAGGACTGCTGGTAAATGATTAAAAATGGCTCAGTGAGCTCTTTCTTCAGCTGCCTCATTACTCCCCGGTACATCCCATCTGGACCTGTGGATGTCTGTTTTGCATAGCATGTCACTAACAGGGTTTACTCACCTCCCCACCACTAACTTCCAGCTCTGGTAGCTGGTTACCCTGAGGAAGAGGGGGGTGGGGAGACCCAGTTTTTGTCACCCACAATGCTGGTGCCCTTTGTCCCATTCTCTACTATTTTACACTACAAATTTATTTTTAGTGTTTCCACGTATATTGTGCTGTATGTTGTATTTCATCCTTTTTCTACTGTGCACAAACCATGGCTGCTTTGCTCTTTCCTGGTGCCATCCCAGTCCTTCTGGGATATGTGCTGACCGTGCCCTATTTAGCAGCATAACACTACCCTTAGTGCTTAGGCTGTCAAAAACATTTTAAAAGATCAATGGTAGAGAATGGTAAACTCTGTCCAGATTGGTATTTTTCCCTCCAGCATGGCCAGGTGTCATTTTCCATAAGTCATTTCTTTTTCCCATCAGAATTCACTTACTAATTCCCACTCAGCTAGGCTTTACCAACTGTTTTCCATAAAGCACCGTATTTGAAAATCAGATAGAAAATACCTACTATATTTATATTTTCCTCTAAAAATAGTTTCTTACTGAGAAATCAGGCAAGCCTTTGGCAATCTGTTGTTTGGATACTGGAGATTATCCCATTTATGATTTATCTGTGTGTTTTCAATATTGTTTTTATTCCAAAAATTTATTCACAGGTCTTACATAACTTTAAGGTTTGACAAAAGTGGTTTTGTAGCTATTGATGTCTCTTTTTCTCTATGTTTTTTATTTTCAATATTTTAAAAGATGAATTTATAGTATTTATATTCTCTCAAAATTATTTTATACTTTAATATGGATGTTGCCCTATCATTTATTTATTGTGCAGTAGAAATTGCCCTGCCCTCCTAAAACTCTAAATAAACCTTATTGCTTTACCTCAGATGACAAATTCACCATCCTTTACTTACTTGGATTTTCAATTACTTTTTCAGTAGTTATCTGACACATCTGTCCTAGTTCAAWATTATTTTAAAAACTCTTTTTCTTATGTTGCACCTTATTTCTCTTTTCTTCTGTGTCTTTATATGGATAAAAACCATTTGGGTTTTTTTATTTGTTCTTATTTCCCAGAATCCTTTCCAAGATTTCTCTCAGCATTTCCTTTGGCAAGTCTCACTTTATTGCAGTCTCACTTTATTTCTAATACCTTAAATGTAGAACCAGAAGGCTTAAAGGGCCCTGAGAGATCATTTTCCTGTAGCTCATTTTCCTGTCCCTAACCAGGACCACTACAGCATGGTTGTAGAACCTGCTCTTAGACATGTCCAGGTACACAGSTTATCCTACCTACTAAAGTTCAGTATTCCACTATCATTTCTAACAAAACAATTCCTGCTSTTTAATTTTAATGTTTCTTACTTGAATTTAAGTAAGAAACTTAAATTGTTTGTCTTTTTCACCAATAACATGAATAACAGATTGTTTCCTTTCTCTCTGCAGCAACCTTCYGCAGTTTTGAGTAATTATTGAGCTGCCACTCAGCTGCCTCTTCCTCTGGCCAGCCAGTCCACTYTTTTCCTCACTGTGAACTCCTGTTCATGACTAAGTTTTGTCTCATTACTCCTCTCCAAACAGCTGATTCTTACCATACTGAGCCCAAGAATGTGCAACAGCTGAGTTKTCCAGGATGTTGATTCAAGTACTTTGGAAATGTGTTCTTCCTGCATGGACGACTTGGATGGTATCTGTGTTTTGTTTTGCATCAGGAAAGTTTGATTGAATCAGGTTCAGTTTGTAAATCTCTCTAAGGGCTATACCACTGCAGAACTACTCCCTAACCTGTTGTCCCCTTTCTATTTTTTGTAGCTGATTTTTCCTGCCCTATAATCAGTATCTTGCTCTGGCTACTGTTTCACACACAGCCTTATGCTTCTTCAGGTGCTCTCATGAATTATCAAGATTGTTTGAATTACAGGTGAATGTACTTGCAGTTTCATCCAGGATGATGTCACTAGCAAATGTAAGAAACATTCTGAATTCCATCATTCAAGTCATTCTTGAAAATAACAATTAGTTTCCATAGCTGACTTTTTCAGAACCCCATACAATAAATCCTTTCATTTTCACAATGAACCTTTGATAACTAYTCTGTCAATCTTTGTTTCAATAAAAAAAAAGCTTCTATTTTTGTAGGTTGTATTAGATATGGAATTCTTTCCTACAGAATTCACTTAGATAGTCTTTGCACAATTGACTTCAGGCATTCCAAGCTGAAAGATTAGAACACCTTGTCACCAACATTTTTTTGGTTTGGTTTTTTAAAGTTTAACTGAATTTGGCATCAACCCCCTTTTTAAATGGAACTACAGTTGCTTGTGCTTCTGCTCTGTGCTCCTCTGCAGAATTGGCCAAGAGTAGTCTTTTGCACACCATCACAGAATCCATTAATTCTAATAGAGAGAAAAGTCACTCCTRGGTAACCCCAGAGACAGGGTAAACATCAGTTTAAAGACAAGAGTACACAGCAATAGAAGCAAAGCATATATACCATTCATTGCCTTACAATCTTGTTGATATAAATTGATTATTCATATGTGTGKAAACCTATATTTGCAAAAATTATTTGCTGTCGTGTATCCTGCAAAATTTATTTCTTGCATTTTAATGGTATCTAACATGATTTCTAGAAAATGTCATGATGAATGGAAAATATAATTTCTTTTACCATCAATTTTTTTAAGACCATGGTCAACTATTTCTAGCCKCCTTCCTTTTACCTTGCCTGATGCATTTTGAGTCAGTGCCTTTCAGCTATAGGCTCATTAGTGTAGCAGTTCTTTTAGAGAGAAATTTAGTGACATTAAATCATGGTAGCAGAACTACCAAGGTCTCAGGTGACCTCAGACCAATCCAAGCCAAGTTTAGGCATTGCACTCACGTCTCTGGCTGGACTTTTGCACTCTTYTTGTGAATCTGAGATCTGGGTTTCACCCAGTTTTTCAAGAAGAATTTTTTCTAAAGCACTTTTCTGAATCAAGTCCCTTCATATATTACAGAGAACTTCTATTTGCAGCCGTTCTACCAGATGCAATAAGCTTTACAGCTATGCTTCAGTAAACAACTGCACTCCACAGAAGATGGTTTTGATTCTTAAGGCAAATGCACTTTTTTSCCCCCATTTTTTCCATTTCTTTTTACAGTACAGCACATTTTCAGTTAATCCAGGTGATGTAAAAATTCAGTATGAATTAACTATTCTGCTTTACCACTACAGCAGGATTTGCACAGTTACTCAAGGTTGGCCATATGACCAGTTCTGAATTAGTTTGCAGTAACACTGAATTATAATTTCACATGATACCTAMTTGGAAGTATTTYTGCAGGCATATKTAGAATTGATTCTACTGCATTTCTMTTTTTATGACACAAAAAATTATGATCTTAAGATTTATTGATTCCTCTCTCCTCTGTCATTAATTGTCTTTTCGAACTTWGATGTATTCACAGGATGATAGTTCAATACTTTATGGTTTCAAACTTACCAGATTTGTCCACTAAATTCTATCATTTATACATTTCCAGAATATTTTATTCAAATTTTTCTCAKTATTTCAATAATTTTGTTTGTATTTTTCAAGCTGAAGTGAAGACATACATCAGTGGTTCTCGAGCCATTTATCTTTTATGATATTGTAGTTTTTATAATAATTATTTTTTTCAGTAATCACACTGCCACTTTGTTCCAAGAGTCCTTTTGACTCTTCATGTATTTTCAATTTTTTCACTTTATTTTCAGCAAATGCTGAAAATCTCGGTGTTTAACCAGCAAAGGTTGGGAGAGTTATTTATTTTAAGCCAAACACAAATAATTGTTTCTGGAGAAAGAAGGAAGTAAGGTTTTCCAGAAAAAAAGCCCAAACTTAAAATAGTCACTTTATGAATTTTTGCCTTTATTTAGTGCATGTTTATTTTAATTTCTCTTAGCTTAGTTTTGGGCTACACTCACAGACATGTAAATTTTACATACAGATTACACTATASTGACCATATAGCCTGATTTCTTCCATAACACATGAGGCATGAAATTCCTTGTAGGAATTCTTACCAGGAGCCCAGCAGCTTGTGCTTGAAAGGAATTATTCATCCATCTGTCAAACAATTGCTTTGATCAGTACAATAGATTTTCTTCAGGGGACAAAGTGTTTAAAGGCAATTTGACCCCAATACACATCTCAGCCTTTGAAAAGATCATCCTTCTACCTTCCCAATGTATGAGATGACAGGTAACATTTCTTCAGGCCCAGTCCKAGTGAAGATGCTGGCATATAAAAGCATAAGGCATACAAAGTTTTCCCTGGAGGCTGTATATTGTTTTGTCCTTAAAGTTTGTTGGGATTTTGAATGCCATCGTATAGAATGAAAAGAGTGAATTACATTGCCTGATTAAAGTGATAGATGGTGCTAGCTCAAAATAGTCAATATGCAGCAAATGGTAGTATAAACCCTGAAGGAAAAGTCTTTCTTTCTTTAGGATCTAATGGATTTCACTTCTATGATATCTATTAAATACAAAAATCCAGCAGATAGTCACAAATCTAATTTTAAAAATGCACTTAATTAACTCTCCTGAACTCTGGCTGCCTTGTAAATTTTGCTTTTGTGGAAGAAAATGTCTCTGACCTGAGAGTACTTTGCATTCAGTTTATGTCCACCTCAGAAGCTCTTAAATGCTGAATTGAATATAATATTTTAATGCACTGGTGACAGAACAGTGTTTCTGCTCTACTCTTAACTTGAATCCCTCATATTTTTATAAGAACAAGAGGATCTCGTGTATAATAACAGTAAATTATTATACATGATTTTTCCACTGGCCTCTCTGTTGGAAAGTGAGGAAAAGTCTTCCTTTGACATTAGGAAGCCCCAGGAGCTTATTCTGGACAGAACTAATTCTGTCTAATAATGCAAATATTCCCATCCTCTTACCCTTAATTTCATTATTAATAAATCATATTATTTTTGGGATTCAACTCTGTAAATTCAAGGAGCCTCTCTCTTCAGAACGATTTGGAAGTTTCCCTTCACAGTGAAAATTCAAAATCAGCTGTTTGCCAAAATCTTCAGCTCATGAGTGATATTACCCACAATAACTTTGTGAATTGATGTCCTTCTTTCCTCCATCAAATCTGTCTTTATTTTGAAAGCTCAGTAGACGTGAGCAACATTACTGCTCGCCAACACGCTGACTTTCCTAACCCATTCTGAATTTAAATCCCTCCTCTTTCTTTTAAGGCATTAATGAAATTTGGAGCAATAGACAATCATGCACAAACACAGGTTCATGCTGGCAGGATGCAGGCGCCGTATTTGTCAGAAATGGTCAGGGCTGGCCCCTGCTGTAGAGGGCAGGTTGACATGCTTGTTAAGACAATGTAAGCAGTTACAAGCAAAGCTTTTCATTTGGTTTGTTTCGTTTTCTTTTTTATTTTTTTCTTATCACCTTGCAGGATGTGGTGCACAAGAGACTTTTCCAGGTTTTTATTTGAGTGACGCCATGTGTTAATAAAGGATGACGTAGTTCAAGCTGTGTGTGTGTCCTGAAAAGGGTTGACCTTGGCACTAAAATAAACAATGTCTTGATGTCAGATATGTCCAATTTTAAGGACCTTTAATACCTTTACAAAAGTTGCAATTATTGTAATATTACACGTTACAATACTACAAAGAGTTACAAAAATGATGAGAAATCTGCATTATTGGTGAGGAGGATACTGATAGACAGATCCTTTCTCTTCCATGCCAGAAGAGAAACAAAATCTTTTCTATGCATGGCACTCTTAATATGTCACCTGTTTTGCAGGTCACCTGTACACCAAAACATTTTCAGATGATAGGCCAGCAATGGCCATGTCMAGAGAAATCTTACAAACACATGACATGAAGGGTTTTTTGGTAACTGAACAGTTTTATTCTGACCATCTGGAAACACTCCACTTCTTTCTATATTTTGACATCAGATAAACTTTCATTTTCCAAGCATTATTAAAGGGAATGTGAGACAAAAATCAGTCTCACCATTACTAATGATAGCATTTGCTAAGGATAGCCATTATTATCCAGAGCCGTAATTAAACTATCAACCCAAACCCATAAAGGAACTAGTTCTGTACGGTCTAGGAAAGATACAAAGGGAAAATCATAGCAATGGTATTGTGACTTGTCAGAGGTTATACTAGAAGAGAATTAGCTATTTTTTTACGTGGCTAAAGTAAATAGGAAGRTGAATTAACTTTTGGCATTGAATAATTTAAATGGAATATTAGGAAACACTTTCTAATCRCTGTGAAAATTRTCTWTTCAAGGTAGATAACATCTATTTAAGAGAAGAAAGCTCAAAATCTATTTACAGGACCTTTTAAACATATCAAACAAGGACTCATTCATGAGCACCACAAGAAAGCATCTCTAGTGGCTCCTTTTCTATTTTTGGTCTAAACCTTCAGTTCAAGATTATTCCTTTGAAGATTATTTTCTTCATCTTGAGTGTAACAGTTGTGATTGGTGAGCACACTGTACACCAGTGAATTGTTCAGGAAATTTCCTTTTTTCTGTGTTGGCTATTAAAATTTGTATGCACCCAGTATGCTCCCAGCTGTCAAATACGAGGGAACTGGTTGTATTATTTCTATTTCACTTTCTGTTTCGACAACTTGAAGGCCAAAAGCCTTCAGGCTGTTGCTGACAGCAGATTTTTAATGAGAAGTGAGTACTACACTGTATTGTGGAGAACACTATTTAAGGACACAGAACTTGCTGTTCATAAACCATCAGTAAAAAATCTGCTATTTCACAATCTTCCTTTCATCTTGCTTATTTGTACTCCTCTTTTTGATCCTTGTAAGGATGACAGTATTTACATACAGAAATTATTTTTCTACCATCCTTTCTCTCCCATCTCTGCTTTTAAATATATGAGTTCCACAATATAATTTTTGTCCTGATGTTTTGAAAACTCAGGAGAATTTCAATACTAGATTTTTTTTTCTCTTCATGAAAATATGCCTATAAAGTTCAAAATTTGTGAGCAAGATATCCAGAAAAAGGCAAAATAAAACTGTAATCTGTCTTGATCATTCTAGCATAGTCAAGAGTTAATTAATACTGATAGAAAAAATGTCCAAAAATAGATGTATTTTTTGTATTACTGTATGCTAATAAGTCATAATGAAAGCATGAGAATCTGAAGCATTCTTCAAAAATCAATGTGATAGGAAGCATTTGCCAGGAGAGGTTTTACTAAAAGATCCAAATGATCTGTAGTGTTGCCTCATAAAAGTGGTTTGTATTTTAGTGTAGCAATGTACTGCAACATCACGCACAGAAAATGTCCCCCTCCAAATTCCAAAACATTAGACCATTGAATCAAGAACTATTTTATTATTTGAATACAGTTTACTGCATATAGAAGCTGCAATGAAGATAGCAAGAGGTTTTGTTGCAATTTATTTTGACAGAATTTATGTGGATTTAAATTATATGGAGAGCAGAATGACATAGGTTTTCTGGGGTTTGTTTTTTCTTCTGGCATTGGTTTTCCAAGCTCTTAGGTTCAGTTTCRGAAATTCCTGCAGTACAAATACAGATAATTCCAATCAATTATATATAATTCCAAGAGAAATGAATGCATGTGTATCACCTGCATTTAAGCTTTGATACTTAGGCTATAATAATTTATTATTTTGTGATTACAGCAACTAACATGTTAATCCCCCAAATTATTTTACCCAAAACCTCAAAAAAAGTTCTAGTTTTATGAAGCTTTTCTGTGTGCAAAGTTGGAGGCACAGAGTGTTCACACTGTTGAAATGAAATATCTAAAAGCATACATACATTTATTTATTTAGAGAAATAACATTTTAGTAGTAAGCCCTTGAGGCTACCATGCAGTGACTACAGAGTCATTGCACAGTATGTCAGGCYCTTGTACATTGTGACTTGGAGCAGAGGATTAGTGAGCTAGATGTTTTCCTAAAATCACCTTTTGTTAGTAACACTACACATGAGCCCTGGACGTGTGTGGATTTCCAGATACATGGTCAACTTTGATGAAATATCTGACCCCCAAGCACCTCAGCCCCTGCTGATATTTATTCAGAGATGTCCTAACATTTACCAAGAATAAGGGAGGCCTGTGGCTGAAAATGTGAGCCTCTAAATCCACTTGGAACCAGGAAAAGTCTCCTTTGTAACTRGGTAACTATTAGTTCTGTAATTTCTGTTATCCCACGGGACCATAGTAACTGCTGCAGTAGTGAKTTATGTTCCCTCACTGTAGCCAAATCATCTGTTGAACAGCATCATCAGGAAGAGTGGGGAATGCTCCCAGCCCCTAACTGCAGACCCTGGTACCCCAGTTTGAAAACAGTTGAGAGGCAAAAGCCTCCTGCAGGTCTGTTTTGAAGGGATGCAGCTGGAGTTGCAATTTTAGAGAAATAAAATTTTTGTGGGGCCCTTGGGCTTCCAGTCCTGCTCCTAGCTGAGTGGAAGATGGGTGTACAGGTTTTGGCACTGATATGACCCTGGATATGCATAAAAGCAGGAATCTTTGGAGTCTGGGAATCTTTGGATTAAGATGTCCATGTACCTGTTGACTTTAGTGCTCCTATAATGGGTGGTCAATACCAATGATTTCCTTCAATCAAAATGTTTGATTTATTCATTTGCATCCTGCCCAGCTTTGAGCAATTTGTCTCACGGAGGAACTCAAGATCTTGCATGATCTCTAATGTACTCAGTGTGAAAATGCATATAGGTTATCAGACTGGCCTGCATGAGCAAATGGTACAATCATCTTTGCTGGTTCYGTGATAGCAATGTCCACTCACTGAGGGGGTGATTTTCTTAAAGAAATAACTTTCTGCTCATGCTGTCAGTTTAGAAACTGAATCCCGGGACAACTTAATGTCAGATAAAAAGTAGAGGATTATCTCAAAAAATCCTGTACTGAAAAAACCCCATCTTACATTCACCTCAAATCTTCCTGTCAACTCTCTCATTTAACTTTATGTTCACTCTTAACTTTTCATTTATTTCATATTCTGAATGACACAGTGAATATTGACATTGTCTTCTTTTCCTCCATTCCATTTTCCAAGAGAACTTCCCTTTCTCTTAAAAGTATTTTCAGCTGTTGCTTATTTAGGYTATTAGAAATGTGCTGTTAGAAATTTAAAACTACCAGCTGCCAGATCAATAGTTGAGCTGTGTGCTGTGGTACCAGYTTTTTTTCCCTCCCCAGATAACTTGCCTTCTCATAAGATATGCATCTTATGGCTAATTCAATGGGAAAAAGGTTTCAAACCCTGAGTTGCTGAATTGCGAACCAATTAGCAGAACTTCTGCAGTTAAAATTAGATATTAGCCAAGCTGGTGTGCAAATATGTTCAACAAATTTCAGCTGAACATAGAGCTCTAGCATTTAGCTGTGATAGTTTAGATTTAGATATATATTCTCAGATGATTAGCTCTGTGCCTGATGTTATACACATCAAGGTCATCTAAACCCACTTTCCCAGTTGCTCCAGACAGAGATCTGCCTGGAGCTAGTGAATTTTTAGAGCAAAAGATTAACCTATGCTGTTTGTACATGGCCAGTCACTTGTTATGGAATGCACTGCKGTAACCTCTTTGGGAGCAAGGGGATACAGCATGCAGCAGATGATATCTGAATGGCTTGACTCCTCCTTCCCATTTGCAAAGTTGCAGTCTTGAGCAGTACTCACTAGTGGGCACTTTCTGAAACTCTAGTTATATTAACTCTACTGACCTGACAAATTTGGAGTTTGATTAATTTTGCCAATTTCAAAGGCACGTTGCAGCTCCGCCTGGTATACTTCATTTCCCGTAATAAAATACTGCTTAAAATTGATBCATCCTCTGGAGAAAAAAAAAAAAAAAAAAGTTGTATTTCATTCCAGAGCAATTTTTTAAAAGGGAAAGTAAATCTTTTAGTGTTTTTAACTGGTGGTACCACGAAGTAACTTGGAAACTTTAGCATTAGGAGCTCAGGACCAGATCCAAGTTGCTCTGCCCAGGTCTGAGACACAGCTCCCAGTCCAAAGGGGTACCAGACCCTACTGATGGCTTGCTGAACCTGAGGAACTGTTTAAATTTATTGCTTACATAGGTATACCTTCCTGTAGAAACAAACTGTTCCAGTAAAACTGATGAAACTCAGATTTCTATGGCTTTGTAGCCTACATTTTATAACTGCTAAAGGTCTCTAGATCCTTCCTGCCTTAATTCTTCTGCTTCCTCCAGGCTTTCTCAGTAGGTCCAGTTTCCTCCTCAGTTCATTACCCACAGCTTTCCTGAAATGCACTTGAGGTAAGGCTATGGCATCATGGTTTACATCTGCAGTGCTAGAATAGGAAAAGAGCTTTTTGTGTGTCTTAAAATTTAGGAGGTATAACTGGCTTGCAGGTTAATAGTAAGAGTTGTAAAATGCAAACAATCAAATTTAAAATTAAAATTAGCATGACTAAAAGATTTCGTTTGCAGAACAGGATTTTAGCTGTAATTCRGCATTTGACTCACAGTGAAGATGACAGGTTACAGACTCCAGAATAATAAAAAACTGCCTCTGGAATTAATTTTCTTTTACATCTTGTTGCAACACATTAGACACGTACATTATTTATCATCACATGCATCTCATCTTAAAAAACTCCAGAGCCTTGACCTAGTCACATTCTCTACTCTGATTAGACTGCAGCAGGAGATAATTATTCCAGGAATATCTGTGTGTTGGGATTTCACAGCTGTTGCAAATGTACAACAATTGAGATAACATAAACATTGACAATAAATAAAACCACGGGATCTTCATGTTTTACAATTTCTTGCAGGAGATACTCCACACAGCTAAGAAAAGGCATAGTCTACCTTTTTTCCAAGATTGCTTTGGTATCTTCATATAAATACAACCAAGCTGACTCAAGTGGGGAATGAGAGGAAGACTTCTCAGATCCCCTTGAGAAGAAATGCATTCTGCTTCCAGAATTTGTCTGTGCCAGGAACAAAACTGGATTCTGCTTAAACTCATTTTACATTATTTGATCACAGCCTAGTGGGAGCAGAACTGTTACAGGTCCTGACATAAGGTGGGCTGAATGGCCAAAAAAGGATAACACAACCACAGTTTGCAAAAATGGCTCTGGATTGTCTCCACTAATGTTGGGAGACAGTTGTGATTCTGGCACCCCTTCCCAGCTAAGCATAAAAGGTAAAAACTAAAGGTAACTTCTGCAGTTGAGACATACCTGTTCAATATTCAATTTCAGCTTCACTTTGGTTAGGGAGGAAACAAAAAGAGGGAAGAATAATATTGCAGTCATTTTATAAACCCCAATTCTCATTCCCAGCAAATACAAATTTCTCACAGGAAGAKAGAAGAAATGTGTACCTTTTGTCAAGATGTGAATGATGAGAGGGGGTTTGCTCTTCACTTTGTTACCAATCTTGCTCTGGAGTAACTCCAYGGGTTCAGTGGCATCAAGCTGATGGACCAAGCCAAGAATCAGGCTTTGTGTTAATGAGCTCTCAGGGGCTTGCCTGATGAGTTGATTTTTTTTGGGACAAGAACATGAGGTATTTGAATTCATGCAATATTCTCTCTATTCTGCTATTACTCTTGGAGCTTGTTCTAATGTTTCTAATGTACACAAGGGGAGAGCTAGAAAAGCTTTGTAAAGAGGCTTCAGATCGTATCTACCAGGAAAGTTAAAGGACTTATCTGGCTAAAAACTGATGGTAGAATCAGAGAATAATTTATTTTCATCTACTGAACTACTGTTACCTCTATTCCTGATGGTACTCAAAGAATAAGTCATATTCTAAAAAAAATATAAAATAGTATGAGAATTAATTTTTTATATTATGTTAAGAAGTAAATTCACTGAATTACTGACAGAAACCTAGATACTACTTCTACCAACTTTCCAGGATCTTAAAGATGGAGATTTGGGTTGTTTCCAATGACTTAATCTCTTTCACAAACTCATGGGAATCACAGTGTAAACAGCAATACATTACACACTGAGAAATAGATGAAAATTGATACTTTGGTGAGAGGCAAACAGCTTGGTAAAGAAGAATGTCCTCCCTTTCTCCTCCTGGATCATTCAGCATGCTGTGACGGTAAGGAAGGAAAAAGACATTTAAAACTGAAGCGTCTGTGAGAATGGAATGGAATGGAATGGAATGGAATAGAATAGAATATTTGAGATGGAAAGGACTTAAAATTACCATCTAATCCAGCTGCACAGCTACTTCAGGGATGGCCAAAAGTTAAAGCATAATATTAAGGGCATTGTCCAAATTCCCCTTAAACATTGCCAAGCTTGGGGCATCAACCATCCCTCTGGGAAGCCTGACCCAGTTTTAGACCACCCTCTCTGTAAACAAATGCTTCCTAACATCCAGTGGCCTGGAACCACTCCCACAAGTCATTTCACTGAATGCCTGGAAGAAGAGCTCAGCACTTCCTGCTCCACCTCTCAAGAAGCTCTGGAGAGCAGCAGCAATGAAGTGCCTTGTTTCCYTGGCAGTGGCCCTCCTGGTGTGGACCATGCAGTTCTTTGCTCTGTTTCCATCACTGTGAATGCATCAGGAAAAGCATTCTGCTGCCATCCTGCTCCTGCTTCATCACGACTCAGCCCTGCTCCTTTTAAACCAATGACAAAAGTGCACATCCCATTTACCCTCAAAGGTTTCAGGCATGACTTTTACATTCCCAGGATTTGGATGCCCCTGACATTTGTGTACAAACATCCTCTGCAGTCACCAGCTTTCTGTTTGTATCTGAATAAAATTTCTAAGAGTCCCTCATAAAGCAGTGTATTGGTAGACAATATTTTAACACAAATCTTAACTAAAGATAATGAAATTCCCACAGGCGGAAAAAAAAAATACCGCGCCAATAATTTAATCTAAAAAGAATTTCACTTAGCTTAAACACACAATGTTTGGGGGGAAAAAAAGGTCTCCTTTTGCAGTCTGAGTGCAAAAAAGCTTCTCTGCTGTCCCAAATAGATTACAAGACAGTGGCTTGCAAAAACCCCTACTAATTGCTTTTAAAATTTTCCCTTCTARTAACTTTAATCTGGCTCTAACAAAYACTTTCAATGCTTAGCTTTGTAAAATAGCCTAAAGAAATTGCTATTTTTGCTATTTTAAATAAGAGAAAAACTTTTGGTAGGAAATCATCAGCTACCACAAAATTTGCTATCAGTTGTAAATATTTGGATACAAAATTGTAGTGTTGATAAGCATTTTCCAACTGATTTCAACAGCTTCTGTATCTTGACATTTGTACACTCCAAGTGTCTATGTGCTGTTGATAGTAATGAAAATTGTTTTCTGGCTCTTTTATTTTAGCGAATGTTTCTGCTCAGTGCTGAATTTTTTAAGCAGAAATACATGAGAAACTCAATGTAACTCCAGAAAATCTTGTCTCAAATGTCTGATGTACTGTGGAATGGCATCATACACAGTCCAAAGTCTAAATTTACACTATCTTAAGCTGGGGAGTTAAATGTGGAACACTAAAAACTGCATGTGAGCAACTATTTCAGACCAATAATGTGTTTATTTTTATTTGGCATATATTGATTCAGAATATTTAAACTAAATTCATGTAATACAAGACAATAATGTTCACACAAAGAGCTCACACTCATTAATTACGCTGATTAAACAGATCAGATCTTCTTAACTTTATTAGTTAACCAAAAATAATAGTAAGGAGGATGAAAATTTCCTTAAGACTCCTGGCTGATAGAAACACTGTTATGGATGCAAGGCAGGCTGGGATCAGACCCCAGGGGCTATCAGCACTTTTTCTACCTCAGGAAATCTTGAAATGATTGATGATGTATTTTAGCATTCCAGGAGATTACAGATATTCTGAGAGCAATATGCATAGCCCTTCTAGTCCAAGKCAGTTTTTTAAAGCAGAGTCGGTGCCCTGGCAGGCTGTGTTCTGCTGGGAAAGGGCTGTGACCCTTTGGTGCCCTGAACATCCTCCCCTGCCAAAAACGTGTGAATGTTGACACAGAAGCACRAAACACATCCAAATGCTGTACTGCCAAGCAAAAAGATGTTAATCCCCAAACTCCAAACTTGTTCTTTTCCCTGTCTTTTGCTGGAACCAACAGGGCCATGTAGGTGAGATTTGTCCTTGCAACATCGCATCAATTACCAGGAGGAAAAAATACAAATATTTTGCACCCACAATACTGCTTATCTGTTGATTTTCTCCTTCTTTTTTTCCTTTATTTTTCTTTTTCTTTTTCAGTTGGAGCATGGAGGCAGTGCAGGGCTGGCACAGGTGCCGATTTACCTCCTTAATTCTCTTAAATATGCAAGTATCACATTTCTTCCAGGATACCTCTGAATTTCAAATACCAGGAAGGTGGGAAAATATTCTGGAAAAATCATTATGTGCTTACCCCTCTCCCATATGCCCAGGATATTTGTTTTGGCTATTGTCAGTCACAGAATGCCAGGCTGGGTGAACTTCTGTTCCTATCTTAAACCACACATGTCATTATGTAGGACATATCCACTTGAAATTATGCTTTTACCAAGGGGGTTTGGTAACATTTCTGTTGAAAGAAACTAACAACAGACTTTTTGAAGTTGCTTTGTGTTGCAAAAATAAGATTAATCCAAATATTTCATGTGTTGGAGCATCTGTGTACGTTTGTAATTCATTCTCAGACTTGACTGTGATCTTCAGAGGGGAGAAGAAGTAAAGCTTGCAGTCAGGTCAAATGTAGTTATGAGTATTTCAGTTTTACAGTGTTTAAGGGCTGTATTCATTAAAAATCATGCACACATACAAAATAGAAAAAGTATGATTTTTTTGAATTATGAAKATTTTTTCTGAACAGTTTGACTAAATAGTAATTGAATGACTTGGAAACTTAGTTTTATGAACTTCTTTCTCTGCAGCTTTCAAGCAAGTACCATCAAGACTTTTAAGTGGTTTTCACAGAAAAGATTAGAGTAACACAAAAGAAAATTATGTTCATMATCATTTCTTTTACTCCTTGCCATTTCATCTCAGATATCCAGATTCAAATGGATTTAAAGTTTTMTTTCGTGTAAAACTTTCTAATGAATTCTCTGGGCCATAAAACCCCCCTCTCTTTCCAATCTTAAATTCATAAATTCTGGAGGTTAAGCATATTCTGAGCTTGATCAAATGAATGGCTTTGCTGTGTCATACAGGTAACTGAAGGACTTAGACAAGCAAGTGTCAGCCCTGAGTTCTCATTAATGGGGTGACAGCAGAATATTTTAATTCAGTCCTTCATTCCAAAAAGAAAGTATTGATCTAAAGAAAGAAATGAAAGGAGAAGATTTTGTATGGTTTTGTTTGTGGAATTTTTTTCCAAATTACAAGAATACCAGACACCAACCCTTAGCAGAGCTGAATAAAATACAATAAATAGATCAGGAACAAGAAACATAAATACATTCATAACAAATATATATACAAGCTGAGGAAAAAAAACAGACCTGTCCATACTATATGCATGAATACAAGGTTCTTCTTTATACATAGTTAAAAGCAGAAAACAAAAAATATCAAACAAAAATGCATTCATATGCTTTTGTCAATTTGCTGTTGCTACAGTAAACTAATTTGCTAATTTCAATCCCAGCTGGAAACTCCCACTTAGTGCCTGGAGGAGTACATATGACTGAGGTACATACCAGTGACAGCAAAAGACTCCCAGGACTTTGTTCCTCCCCCATCTCATGAAAGTTAGGAGTTGAGCTTGCTGTCATTATCACTTTCCAACAGAGAATTAAAAACCTAGGTGATTGTCTGAAACACCAGCCACCTTGAAAATGAAATATTTTATTGATTGTTGCAAGACCTCTCCAGGTGGGATTTTTAGACAGCCCTAGAGAATCCACTGAGCTGCTCCTGCTGTGTCAAATCCAATTTATTTGCTTACATCTATTGATTAATGCCGTGGCTGGAGTGTCACAGAGATTCTTGCTGCAGGATCAGTCAAATTGTACATGGGCAAAAGGTGTAAACAGCCAATAGAAAATATTCCTACAGATGAGGAAATGGTCACGTAGGACAGCTCTTTGTTTGGTGTTTTGAAGCTGGTCTGGATCTAGTGGAGACAATCAATAACATTTTATCACACATGAACTGAAGTGGTCACATACACCCACAGGCAGGTAGGTTGTATGAAATGAGCAGAAGAGCATCTCAGGGAGTCTCACCCAATCCAGCTGAACATGCTGCTGTGAGAACCCTTGAAACTAGAACTCCTGGGGGAGTCCATGAGACAGTCCAACTGCGCCCTGATCCTATGCCACAATCCAAATAATTAATTTCTACACAAAGGCTTCTKTCCCTGAGAGTCTGTGCAACACCAGCAGCCAGGTGATGTAACCTGATGACAAGAAACTATATGGATTTTCTGTAGTAGGTGAGCATTAGAGAAAAGCTACTCTCCATTAGAGCACTCTTGAGAATGGTGAGACTGAGATTCACAAGAACAGCCCAGCACAAGATGAGGCTTTCAGAGAGGTTGCACATTGTCCTTCCATGAAGGTTTTTAAGCCATAATGCAGCTGCATAAAGCCCTGAGAAGCCTGATCTGACTTCAGAGTTGACTATGATTCGAGCAGCAGATTGGACTAGAGAATGCCTGTTGTCTTCCCATCCAAAATTTCACATGATCTTTGATAAGAATATGACAGAAACACAACAGGAGGTTTACATCTCTATCAGAGGTGAGAGCTGYCCACAGAAGTGGAATGGAGAATCCTCAGAATAAAGATGCTCTGAATGCTGTTGCTCAGTGACAGYGTGGCAGGGAAAGAGCAGCAGATGATGCCTGAACCCTCTGGGACACATGCAGCCACATGAATGCCCATCACAAGGCCACACTCTGAAAGCTGACAGCAGAAACAGTTCAAAAATATGAGTAGGTAAGACAATCCTCCACAAGGAGCGGCTGAGATTGAATATYTGCCTTTTAGAAAACCATTATGAAACAGTTTGTCATGAGCTTGTTTATTAGAGAGCCATGGGCAGGTGTCTTTGAGGATGACTTCTTACARCAGAAAGAAACACCATAGCTTTAAACAATGTGTGTGAAGTATTTGGAAACGAAAAGGAAATAAGGGGAGTAAGATTTTAGAGAGTCAAGAATGTTTAAGAGGCTCAGCTCACTTGGAAAGGAAGATTCTGTGTAGGAGGAAAGGAGYAAGAAAGGGGTAAAATGATGAAAAGGGGGAAGAAAGAAGCCAATCAGGACACATTCTAGACTACCCCTCATGAGTTTCTAGCCATCTAGTCAAGGTTACTTCAAGGGAAGAGAGCTCTAAYAGCTTTGTAGAACATCATAAAGGTCCTTTGACTTCATACAGAATTTTCATTCACATTAAGAAAACTTATTATATTTAGGTATTGACTTAAAATACAGAAGAGTTCCCAACAGTGCCTGGGAAAAGTTTCAGGCCTGTTTTATAGCCTTAGCTGTACTAAAGCCAAAAGAGCATATTAGAGAAGAGCTAATTATAATTATTACTCAGAGAGAAAATGATCATATCAAAGGCAGTTCAATGTTCTGCCATTTCAGAGGACCTCATAAAGTTCAGGAAAAAGTCTGATTCAGTTCATTATGGGAAACCTTTTCAAAAGTACCACAGTTTTTATGGAACCTGAGTTCCCTGTACAGCCAGAAGGAGAACTGACTGAAAGGATGCAAACTCATCCTTATAGAGCATGGATGAGTGCACTAGGAACTTGGGAATAAACTTTTATTACTGTTTTACAGAGTATTAATATTTGTTCCACCATTCACCTGCTTCTGTGAGCAATAGACAGTCACAGAATTGATTTGTGTTTGTAATTTATTCTTGCAAAGAATACCATGGAACACTTAACAAAAGAGTGGCTGTGGCACAAATGGTCTGCAAAAGTTGGAAAAAACATTGGACTTATGGTTCAGRAAGCCTAGGGTGCCAGGCCTAGTCCCTGAACAGCATGACACAAGATACACTGATTTTCAGTCTTTTCCTGKAGTCTTTTCTCCTCCTGTGCTTCGCCTTGTTGGAGTCTGCACTCATTCCATGAGGGGAGGAGAAGAGAAGGAAAGATGGTGGCAGCAGATTGCTGGGACCATGCAAAATACACTTGCTCCCTCCTCCAAATCCTCTGCTTTCTTCCCAGTCAAACCTTTCCCCTGCACTTTTAAAAAGTGGTGAACTGAAGGCTTTATTTCAGAGAGCCCATCCTTGAGTCACCAAACAATGTGCATYCCCCTTAGGTACATCTAGACTAACATGGAGAAGAGAATATTGTCTGCTCAGGATCACCTGCACAATGAATTTCTAGATATTGTTACGTGCTCTAAACAAATGTAAAAGCAGTCAGAATTTTTTTTTATTTCTCTTTTTTTTTCATAAGAGATGCTCATAACAGTGGCTTTGCCTAGAATTCCTCTGGGCTGTCCTGGGCACATGGAGAAAGAAGCAATAGTTATCTAAATASAAGCATAATGATTTGTTTTATGTCCTCTTTAATGTGAATTCAATGAAGATTGGAACAACATCATCACAATCTGCAGTCAGACCAAGAGGTAACACTCAGGGAGCCTTGAACTGAATCTTATTGGCATTTTTTTTTTTTAGTCGTGAATTATTTTCAGTTTCAGTGGATTTTTAGAATGAAAATATTTAAATGTATGAAAATTTWAAAAAGAGGTCACTGGCCATTTCTAATGCATTTCTAATTCTGAATTGGTTTCAGAAATTCAATCAAACACACATCTGTGATTTTTGYGAAGCAAAAGTCACAAATTCTTTAAGTATCTGTTTGTCTGTATAAAACATTTTAAACTGTTCTTCCCAAGCTATTTTTCACCTTGAAGGAGCACAGATTGAAGTAATGGAATTGGCACCAAAGCAAGCATTGCTGTGACTTGTTCCATCCACTGGTTTACACACGTTACCTGTGTAGAAATTAGTTGTGATTTTTTTTAAACACTGAGAAATGAAAAAYCTGTGTCTGTAAGTAGCATTTATTGTGTAAGAAAATTCTTCTCTGATGCTTCCTAATACAATGAAAAATTTTTTTTCTCTTAAAGCCACACAGTCCCCAGCAAGGCAGTATGTGGGATATAGGATATCTTCAGAACATATTACAGCAAGTCTGACAGAAGACAGACTTAGGCTGATGGTTCTTGTCAGTCTAATTTTGGACATCTTTTAATTAAGATGATGATTATGACTAGATTTCCAGAGGCATTACCAGACCAGTAAACTTACTGAAATTGTATATTAAGTTCTCATGAGAGCTCTTGAACAGTTTTACTGGCAGTGGGTGTTTCAGTCATCCAAGTCTGTTAGAATAGCAAGTCAAATATTCATCTTTCTGCTTTGCATTTGAATTTTCCAAGTGGGCTACATCTAAAKTAGGATGTGGAATTTTAGAAAGTTCATTTGCAAAATGTTATTCCAAAGCACTKCAATGGATTGGTGGCATGTATAGGTGCATGTGGACACACATAAACTTGCACATGTGGCTGGGTGGCATCAAAAGCCCTTTGTATTAAAGATCAAGCAAATAATCATTTTCCTCTGGCATAAAAAGAAAAAGGTTGACATTAGAAATTCTCCAGTTATGAAGCATCTATCYAACATATATAAGAGGCATCTGTGCCACCAGGTTTAAAGGCTCTGGAAGATATTTGAGACACAAACTCTGAGTTGTTGAGGAAATTTGGTCACATCTGTGAAGCAAAACCTTATTTACAAGTTTCAAGTAGGTGAACTCAATCCACTTTCTCTGTAAAAATTTTGTTGCAAATCAGACTCTGCAAGGCTAGTGCAGTCTTGCATAAAATAGTTTCCTTCTCTAGTTCTAAAATAAACTGTTCCTTTCCACACATACAACAGCATTACTTGCTTGATGGACAAGATACTCATCTCTGAATCTGCATGTCTCTGTGGAGTTTAACGAGATGCAGCCATGTATAAAAGCTGCAAATCTGTTCTGTGAACTGCAGTCTGGCAGAAATCTGTATTTGTATCTTCGTATCTTAGCTCAGCCTGAATGAGGAAAATTAAGAAAACTTGTGAAACGAGTCTTATACTTCATGGTGACCAGATTGGTTGGAAACACTGTTGAGTTTTATGGGTTTTTATAGACCATTTAAGAGATATCAATTCAGCTGGATGGAGCTGTCATTCACCCCCCAGCATACAAACCAAGTCATGGACAGCCTATCTTCCTTCAATTAATTTTGATTTTAAATAAATTGAAAAAAAATCCTTAGAAGGACCTGCAGACATATCCTTCACTGTCTTGAGAGGTGATGCCATTATGTCTGCAATGTCACTAGTGAATCAAAAGTGCTTATTGTTCCCCTCTCTTGGGCTGTTGCTGGTTAAAAGCATGCTTTTGATTTACCATTTGAGGTGAAGAACATTGCTCTTTTTACRTATATCTGTTCAGCTCTGTGATAAATGGCCCTTAAGATTCTACTGTTTACTGGTTAGTGACCTGATGCATGTTTATTTTTGAGTCCTTTAAGCTCCATGACCATTATTTTTTATTTAGACACATTTTCTTTTGTCCCTTTGTTTCACCTGCCTTTAATAGACTGCTATCATTATCTTTAAAAAGATGTCAGATGAGCTCCTCTCTACAGGAAAAGTGCTTTTAATCTTCATTTCACACTGTAACCTCTAGCTCTTTCTTATCTACCCTGCAAAGACAACAATACTGGAAGACTGCTAAGCTCATGTCTCTTTTAAGGGCACTGATGGACTCTGTACTCTGTTAGGATGTTTTTTCATGCTTCTGTCATCCTTTCCCACTGAAAAATTGACATGACAAGAATTTATAAGGACTGTGGTGTTTTAACAGGCCCTTTATCTCTTATATTCTCTGATCCCTGTGGAGTTTCAGAACTGGTTGGGCTGTGACRAAACACGCCCAGGCAGAAGCTGAATAACCAAATGTTCTGAGTTAAACATCCACTAAGTAAAACTGTGCATSTTTTCATATATAGAAAATAAATTTWAAAAAGACTAAAATCTGATTGATATTCTCTTGATCTGGAAACTTGCAAAAATACCATGAAATTTGAAGGATTCTGACCTTTGAGCCCTTCACAAGCTCTCAGTAAGCTAGGAGGTGAAAATGTGTCTAGAAATCCAGTGTTAAAGGATGTGACCCATAACACCATTGTGTTCCCTTTCAGTGTGACATTAATTTATACATTCAGGCTGAGAAATGGGATTAAATACAGGATTATTACATGATTAATCCCTTGTTGTGGTTTAAACCCAACAGGCAGCTCACTGGTCACTGCCCCCACAGTAGGATGAGAGAGAGAATCAAAGGGCAAAAGTTAGAAACCTTGTGGGTCTGATAGGTAAAGCAGAAGCAGAGTGTGCCAGCAAAGTACAACAAGGACTTAATTCACAACCACTCAAGGACAGGCAAGTGTTCAGCCATCTCCAGGAAAACAGGGTTCCATCTTGCTTGGTGGTTAGTTGGGAACACAAACACTGTAATTTTAATGCCCCTAATTTGTCCATCTTGTATGGTGTGGAATATTCTGCSGTCAGCTGGGGCCAGCTGTTCTGGCTCTGTCCCCTCCCAACTCCTGGCACAGCCCCAGCCTCCTCGCTGGTGAGGTGGGGTGAGCAGCTGAAAAGGCCTTGGCTCCGTGTAAGCTCTGCTCAGCAAAAATTACTGTGTCATCCCTACTGTCTGCATGACAGCCCCATGCAGGCTACTATGAAGGAAATTAACTGTATCCCAGCCAAAACCAGTGCATCCCTGATCACYCAGAGGCCCTCTGATACTGCATGCATTGGCACCATCAAGGACTTCCAAATGCACTGGCCAGGTGTCTGCTGGAGCTGTGTTGGCTGGTCAGCAGTGCCAGACAGCTTGTGCAGCTCTGCTTGTGTGGGAATGGCAGGAATTTCCAGCCCTCCTGCTGCYGGAAAGGGACAAGGGGTGAAGAGGGGCTGCTGTGTGTCAGGCCATCTCTCCAACTCTGCCTTCATGACTGAGATGGTGATGTGGGCTCTGTCTTTGGAAGAACCCATCTGTAGTCCTTCCTTGGTCATTAATTCTTTCTACCTGTCACTTTTATGTGARGCTACACTGTCAGCAGACTGGTGAATGAGAAAGCTGAATTCTCTGGTTTTGTAGAGATTGTTAAGATTCACTCATACCTTCACCCTTCCTCTGTGGTTTGGTCTCAATTATCTTGCCATGTGAGAAGGCTGGAGCAGAAAAAAMCACACACAAACACACASACAGAGCACACTTGCACTCTCAGAGATCCTTGCTGGGGTTTGCAGGGCTGGAATGGGAGCACATAGCTCTGGATGCACAGTGATGGACCTCAGGTCTTCATGAAGGTGTAGGATGTCATGCTAGGTCACCCAGAATATGCAACCTCCAGGGAAACAGCCCCAGGATCACCCCTCCAGCCTGGTGCATACCAACATTTCCTCAAAACCATGGCACATTTAGATGACCAAGGGCTTTGTCCTGAAAACTGCGACACACGTTGTTGTTTTTAGAGTATCAAGACGTAAGGAAGACCATAAAGTACAGGAAGTATCCACTGCAGAGCAGCAAMTAGACAAAGAAATGAAAGCATGATCTAACCTCATACAGCTCAGTATCACAATTATCCTGGTGATCTCCAYCAAAACTATGCTGAAGAAGTCAAATTACAGAAAGAAGCAATTCTCCTGCATTCTTTACTCTGATTTCATCATGCTTCTGGACACTTTACTAATTCTCYGTGACTTCTGCATTTCCCTACTGCTTATAAACTCTGATCTTTCCTTTGCAGAAATATTTTTTCAAAATTCAATACCTGGTCTAAMAATTGTAGTAAATGAACTTTTCAGCTTATTTTTACTTTAAAAGTGCAATCTGCACTGGAAAGAGATGACTTAGTTTTAACCCAGGTTCCYAAAGGCATAAAGAGGATAAACATATATTCTTTAATTCTTTAAGTCTGGAAACTTGCTCAGCATGGGTTTTTCTAACTGGTTTTCCTTGGCTGTTGAATTGATTAGATGATTATATTACAATTTCATGAATAATGTGATGTAATTTGGATCAAAAATCAGACGAGAACTTCWTGGAGAACAGTTGCATTGAAAGCCTGACAGGAAAAACCTGTCTTCTGAAAGAGGTTTTTCTGTTCAAATAAACAATAGTTTAGATCTGCCATTCCTGGAGATGTAAAAGAGCACAGGACTGCTGAGATGTGCACTACAATTTTCCTCCCACTCTGTCTGTGACTTAGTTTATAAGAATGTGTCGTACACACAAACACAATTCTTGGTTCTTTCTCCAMAAATATTTTGAGCATCTATTTTTCACATATAATTTGCTTCTGYGTCCTTAATAATGAATGTGAGGTTTCTTTTGAGCCTGGGAATGAGCTTCAGTATCAGAGGTTTTCTGTGGTGCCTAGTAAGCAGCAAGATGGTCACAAGTCTTACTGCTCTGCTGCACGTCCTCTAAAATGGTACTGTGATTGCTCTTTTATTTTTTTAATATTAATTTGAAGGGGAGGGAAGGCAGTTAAAGGCTGTTTTTGCTTGTTTTATCCATGGCTGAGGGCAATGCTCCTTCCTGGTGTTTCCCATGTAATGCCACCAGCAATGTCTGCATGCAGCCCTTGGAAAAGGTTCATTTAAACAGAGATTATTACATGATAGAAAGAGCTCAGGCATATGGTAATGCAAAGCACTTCTGACTTGAAATTCTAGCCAGTAGCAACATTGTTTGAGGCTTAATTTTATGATTTAAAAAGCTACAAAATCTCTCATGTGAATACAGGCAKATATTATACAATTGTTACCTTTAGTTTATATTTACTTGACCAAACAAAGGATGGCCTTGTTGGTTTACATGAAAAACAGATTTGAGCATATGAAAACACTGGGGATACACRGCTGCAAGACTTAAAAGATAGAATTTGAATTTTTTCTTCCTTGAAACGTCTGGCTTGGGGAGACTTTTCCATCAATAAGTGTCCTAGGACCTCAAAGAGACAAACATTAATTTTCTCTCCCAAATTTGCCCTRAACYAGGACAATGAGGAGTATTTAAATAATAGGTTCATCCTTACATTTCTTATGAGGTYTTAAAACCTGAAAGCAAAAAAATGTAATGTTAAAGTTTATTGTAAAAAAAAAAWGTTGTTCTTTAAATTAACAATTTAAGGGAAATCTGAAATTACACTCTTTTTATTTTTCCTAGGGCCAGATGAAGAATGTACACCCATGTAAAAATGAAAATAGACAATCTTTGTGTAATGAATATAAATTTTATCCTAAACCAGCAGAACCAAATTAAATATTGTAACATTTAACACTTCTGCAAAGATATATGCTATCAAATTTACAGTGCAGTATAAATGTTCATAAAGAAGATTATTCTTCCAATTTTGAAACCCAGAAATAAAAATTAAAATTAAATGAGCCTAAAATGAACATTGATTACAGTATTTTTTCTGCCCCACTTAATTCATTCTGCTAAACCTAAGGTTCTTATGACTTTCATTTCAGGGGGAAAAGTTGCTTCTTCTGTGGTACTTTTAAATTCTATGATAGCCATCGTTCTGGAGGGCAAAGTGGGGGTTTTTCAGGGTTAAGACCTGCAGTAAAGGGAACTTCAGAGACCTTTTTGTACACCTTAAGGTAYTGGGTACTCTGGTGTTGGGGGGATGCAATTCATTGGGTCCCACTGGAACCTCTTTTCATGTGGGCTTCATGTTCTACCAGTACATTCACCTGCACTTCAAAGTGCCACAGCAGGTCATGTAGACCTCCAGGAATTAGCTTTATCCAGCTTTGCTGTTAAAGGCAGTGTAGCTCCAGAGCACAGAGAGCTAAGGGGCTCAGTAATGACACAGCAGCAGCACTGGGCACATGCCCYGAGCCCTGTTCCACAGCTACATTATTCACCTGATCTCACTACATGAAACACAGCTTGGGTGYGCACAAAACAGAGATTCTGAGAGTTAAGGGCGCTTATATGCACAAAAAAAAGAGCAGATTTGATCCACACCTCATATATCTTGGATTAATGTATCGTTTATTGCTTCTTTTATTAAAGGGGACAAAGAAAACCTCTCTACAAAACCACATGCCAAAGCCCTCATTACCTGTTACCAATGTTCAGGCAGTGAATTGCTCCCCAGGCACCAATGCTTYCTTTAAAATTTTCAATTTATAATGAAGAGATGAGCTTTTCCACTTGCTGAAAAAAACCCCTTCTCTGGACATTAAACTTGACCTGGTATTCTAAAGTGAACTCCAGAAAAGAGGCTGAATCTGAAGCAGTTTTAGTTCTTTGGAAGTAATGAATCCAAACASGGCATCATTGCAATGTTTATACCAAAAACATGAGAGAAGCTGGGGATCCTCTGGTACTGCTTCATGTCACAATGGAGGGGACAATTGGCAAATGAAGAGAAAGCTCTTACTGAGACACACAAATCTTTTCAGAACTGGGAAGACAGTGGCAAATTCCACGTGAGCATAATTTGGTAGCAAGAACGGCAGCCACATGTTTCATGTCAGTTCAGATGTCCCTTTTGAGATGCAGTATGTAGTCCCATGATTGAAATAAAAATGTACATGGACCCTGTTGCCTTGAGCTTTGGTTTTATCAGTTACATGAAGGAGAATTACTACTATTTTGACTTGACTATTTTATTTCCATTTTGTATGTCTTGCAAATCACTAAAAAAATYGGAGTATTGCAGCATTAGACCCAGGGATTTTATCTTTTCACTGCACCACTTTTGTGATAATTATTTGGCTGAATTAAAGCAGAGTTTTCCCATAGACAATGAAATGCTCTATGTGGCTGCCTGACAAGGTCATGCATAGAGTAATAATTTGCATGGAGCTGGCAGAAGTACATGCCTTTCTAGGGCATAAACAAGCTTTGAGAACGCCAAAAATGATACAAGAAAAATAATTATAACTTGAATCAAACCAGCTTGTTTCTTTTAACCTTTCCCCAGACTCAGCTAATTTATTGAACTCTGGGCATTGCAGTTAGAGCTCCAAAGAGCTTTTCTGTTCCATTTTGCTGCACTCCACTGCATGAATGATCAGGGAATGTAGCAGTGCCCTTGATTCAGATGTTTACAAATCACAGACTTGTGGTATTTGACTATCTTATCAGCACACATGATGCAGATAGGAACCTGTTCAGAGTCATGGCAGCACAAAGAGATACTGCCTGAATTACAATACTTCACAAGTTGCAGGGCTGTCTTTCAAAAGCCATAAGGTATTGCTTTTTTTCTTTTAAAAGAGTATCTACTACCTGCTAACATAAAATTTCTAATACTTCTGATCATAACGTTACATTATTATTTTTGGCATGAGAAAGCAAATATAAATCAAATTTTTAGCTAACAGCTAAAAACACCAAAAATATTTCATCTGACCCTGATAAGATACTGCAGCAAATATTGTGTGTGGGTGGCAAAGAACTATTGTTTGATTTTCTGTAGAAAGTAATAAYAAATTAGATGCCAGGGTGGTATTTTGATAACCATGAACCTATGATTGGCTCTGCCTTATGACTATTTCAATGAGTTGCTTGGTGTTGTTTTATTTGTGTGAATGTGTTAAGGTCTTTTAAAAATATATTTACACATCCTTGAATCTGAAAAAACCAAATTTTATGGTATGTTTGTAAAATCCATGTCATATATAGCATATTGATAATATTATAGGTATATCCTTCATAAGACGGTCCTGTSTGATTTGAATTACACATCAGCCTGGTGAAATGTTGGCCAAATCTGTAATGAAGGTCTTGTCCTGGAACTGGCATGGTGCAGGAGACACTGGAACACACTTCTGTGCCACTGAAATCATTTATGCCTTGGATAATCTGCTTCAGTTTGGGCTGGGGTGGCAGTGAACTATGGCACGACTCAACTTTTCCCTGCCTGCTGTGGGGGCCTGATGTATGGCAGAAAGATTCACTTCAGGCTCCTTTGAGGTTCTCAATGCCTGATGTGATGTACATACAGCTGCCTGGACAGAATGTCAGAATAATGTCTCTAACCTGTGTCATGTAAATAAAACTGTGGAATCTCTAACAAGGTCTTGAACCAAGAAAACATAGATTAGGTCTGGCAAACAGGAAAGGTGTTAAAACTGTGTTCTGGCATCAYAGAAAATATGTGATGGTCCTGGATGAAAGGAAGAATTCCAGGCCTGAGCATCAGCTTTGCAGAGCTTTCTGCTTATTATTAGTACATTCATTTTCTTCTAAAATATAAAGTTTTTCCTCTAAGCTTATGGAGAAAATGTTGTGTATACATCTGCAGGCAGGGAAGAGAAATTATGGGAGAGAAAGCCTGATTACCTCTACTACCCTGTGGAGACAAAGGCTGAAGCATTCAACCATTAAAATAGTTCTGTGGTATAAAGGAGATTAGCATGAAATCTCTTGTCAATAGACATATACATACAGGAAAGCAATTTAATGTGTCCTCATTTGCTAGCATATTGAATTAGACAGGGAATTTTGGCATTCACTGAGAGCAAGTAAATGCTTTCCATGGGCTGATGAGAGTATATTATTGATCAATTGGACACGTTTGTCTATAAAACAATGGTCTCAATCCTTTTGCAGAGACAGATGAATTTAATGTGAACATGCAGAATCAAGTCAGAAATGTGGCAATCTGTCAATGTGATGATGATTTCTTTTCAGTTCAGGCTTTGACTGGCAAAGCATGATGTGTAGGGTGGTCAAAGAAAAAAAAAAACCAATCACTTGCCTCTGAAARGTCATTGAGGGCACGTTTGCAGCTGGGGAGCATGGAGAGGTCTGTGAAACACCATGGTAGTGCTCTGCTGCAGAGCTGGATGGGCACCAGTTATTAAAATCCCGGTTGGTAAAGAAATCCCTGTTATGAATGATTTTTTGGGACTTAGAAATATTTCATACATTAATTGAAAATTAATGTACATGTAACCAAAGTGTTTTTTTTTTCCTAGGAGTGTTTGTGGCTCTTAAAACATCAAGAATTTTACCTAAAATAAGAAAATTTGAAATGCCACATCTGAAAAATGTTACTGATAATTTGGTATYATTTTAATTACATTATTTTAAATGTTCTTTTTCAGAGACAGAAGTTGACATTAAGTAAAAATGACTTTTCACTTTTGGCTTCTTTGCCTAAATATTGATTGATGACCTTTCCAGTGGTTTATTTTAAATCTTCACAATGAAATACCTCCCTCTGCATAGTGCAAATATAAAATATACATGCATAGATCTGAATTTTCTGGACATCTTTGCTAAAGCTCCTACTATATTCCAGGCAGCATTGGTGTGAGCAATTACCAAGACTGAACTGCATGCTTAAAAGAAAATCTGACTTCGCATACGGATATTCCATGGAGATTTTTGTCCTATCTATGTGTATATTTATATCTATGTAATTTCAAGGATCCATTTCTATATATATATATCTGTATGTATTCCTGAGAGCCAGCATGAATCTGGAGGCTTGTGTGCATACATCACTTTGATGAGCTGAACATATTGTATGGAGAACATAAGTCTGCAAGTAGAGACACAGTAATTGTAATAGAGGGTAGAGCAGGTCAGTGTAAGATTTAACATTTTGTATGAGTCAGCTTCAGCTGCTGCTCTCCAAATAAAGAAGAGCTGGTAACTGCTTTGTCCTGTTAGCAATCCAAGAGAATCCCTGCTACCCTTTTACTCGACAAGTTATTGAATCTCCTGCAGGGCTGTGATTTACTCCTCTGCTGCCAGCTCTGATTTACTCACGGCTGCTGCATCATTCCCATCCCCTCTGTGTTTGGTGGGACAGGGATGAGGGGCAGGAGCTCTGGACAGRAGCAAAGCTGGATGGGGGCTCCTGAGCAGCCCGAGCCCTGGGGATGGGTGGGACGTGGCCTGGGGGTGGGACTCAGCCTATGGACAGGAGGGACAGGGCTGTGGTGGGGCTGGAGATGTGCCCTGTGACCTCGCTGGGGCCGGGACTGATGGTCCTGGGGCTGGAATGGGGTCCTGGGCTCTGGGCAGGAACAGCAGGGCACATGTGTGTTCTCTGGCACTGACACAAAACATGGCAGATATTGTCAGCCAGTATCTGGCCCATGTTCCATGGAAATCCTGGTCTGCATAGCTGTGCAAAKGAAGTTTCTCAGGTTTTTACATGACCTGAAATAAGAAGCTTATTCTGAGCAGAAACATCTCTGAGGTGGGAGGAAAACAAGTGGGAAATATAGTGATATCTCACCTAAATTGCTGATTGAAAAACAACCACGCTCCTCAGATCTATCCTTCCTCTGCTGCCTGATCAWGCTCCCCCTGAGCTTTCCCCACTTCTCATCTGAAAGAGATTCTTGTAACAAATGCATTAAAATTTATTGATTTGATCTCATGATTCTTTGGCACAAAAAGATCCTGATGTGTTCAGCTATTACTTTTTTATTATCTACATCTGTATGCATATGACAAACTCCTTGGAGGCTTTATATATCATCTTTCAAAAAAACATCTGCCCATTTTACCACAGCTTCACACTTTGGAAAAAACCTGAATTTAGAGTGAGTCAAACAGACTCAGGATCTCTTTGTGCRAGGACACTCAGGGCTATTACTTCAAATCAAAAACATGATTTTAAAGAAAATGAAAGCTATGAATCCATGATTTAGCATCTTTAGTCATAATTCAAGTGTTGGCAATTTATTTTCACTATTTTCAGTTWGAAAGTGAATTAAACTACTCACTTATGTTTAGGGCCTTTTAACTAACAAATGTTCAGCCTAAACTCATATTAACTTTTAGAGTGCCAATGTCYCAAACAAACAAAACAAATGCAGTAATTTTTATAGATATAAGTTGATTTTACCATATACAGTGGGAAAAGTCCTTAGTAATTTTTTTTGCTGCTTCAGTCATAGAAGAAAGGTACAGTTATTTTTTTCTRGGAAACTGAACATATTTCCAGTAAAATTGATTTACTAAGTGAAAGCTTGAGGGAAAGAATATCTATGGTATTTTCCAAGTAAAAGAAACGAAATTCCAAATATATATATATATATACATATGTATATGTATCTGTATTTAGAAACTCCTGTTCCCAACCCCTGTCTTTTGATTCAYTCTGTGTTAGCCTGATTTTCAGTATCTCGAGATTTTTAATTTCTTTCATTCCCTATGGTGCTACACCATCAGAGAGGGTCCTTGCTGAATCCCAGCCTCTGAGAAGCTCTGTGCAGTTCTTTACTCTTTTCCAGGAGTATYCTATTTAAAGGATACAATAACCCATACATTACACATTTTCATATATAAATTTTGTTCTTTTTCCTCAGCATGATACACTTCTCTGTATGGCTAACTACATAAAATCTTGCCCTTAAAAGCTCTGCAAAATTTAGCATAGATAAATTTCATATCATTTTACTGGCCCAAAACTGTACATAGGGGGCTTGTTTTCTGCTGAAGTACACAAGAAAGCTGAAATTAACTTGAAAGTGATATGGGCTTTTGGCTTCATGAAAGAAAATGAAATGAGATGTTTAGATTGGTCTCTCCTGAATTGCTGGATGTCATGCTTGGGTCAATAAAACTCCCAGCCTGAGTTTTTTACAGCAGTCATGAATTTATGATTAGGTCAGCAATGAGGTAGAGWGAGGTAGATGGGTCTGAGCAAAAGAGAGTTCAGTTTCAGATCCCATTGCCCATCTGCCCCTCTAGGCAGAAAAAAAGATAGACCAGCACTTAAATTGCACTCTGTGACCTAATATTTTTATGAGGGATACTTCCCTCAGATTTATCCTGCTAATTTCTTGTTCTGATACTTGTGACACATATTTCTGTTCCACTTAGGAGACTGGCAAAAGCAGAATGTTATGGAAGCTTATGAACAAAAGATCTATACTATGCTTATCAATTACCAGTTTCAGGTGGCTTCTCATGGTGTGGCTGCCTGTGGCTTCTCTGCCCACAGAGCATCTTCAGAACACTGGACTCAGTCAGCCTTGGAGTGCAGTCATGGTGATCTTGGCTGGGCTCAGATTCATGATTAACTGAGCAMGTAGCACATTGCACACTGAGCTCAGCACTCGTCTGACTGAGCCCCCTTTTCCTCAGCAGAAGCTGGCATGTTTGGAGTTCACTGGGGAAAGCCCACAGGAAAAAAYATGAGGTTTGGCATGACCTTCACCTCAAACTTTTTTTAGCTCATAACTCACTGATCACAGTACAGCCATGTGGATTATCTGATATATAACCCAAAAAGAGTAATGGGTCAGCAGATATGATTAGGACTGAGATTTTCACAGGTCTCACACGAAAACAGGTGTTAAATTCTGTCTGAAGATTAAAGGAATTTACATGCTTAGTTATTTAGTTAGTGTAGATACTCTTACACCACCATGAGGTGTTTTTTAGCAGCAGCATTTCATAAAATGATAAAAGGGCTCTACTTTTGGTTTGGTATAATTCTATGCTAATAGCCAGTTTTAGCATTTTAAATAAATCAAAAGAATTCAAAACCCCCACAAACTATTAATCAGACTCACAATGGCAGTGAATACAGAAATACCTATGAGCATGTCTTAGGTGTTTGATTTTCTGTCTGACAGGCTTGGACAGTTATAACCTTCTCTGCTTGTGTTCTGAATTGTGAGAGTAAGAGCAATTCCTGAAGCCAAAGATCTACATTAATATGTCAGTATCCCAAGGTACCTTCCCCTTTTACCATGGTAACGATTGGCATCTAGCCATGAGCAAAGTTTTCCCTCTATGAGCCCCATCCAAACATCCCACCATCATTCACCGAAGTGTTTCCACACTGAGCGCTGAAGCGTCATCCCCTCCTCAGCTTTGCTTGACGGACTGGTTTGACCATGGTCACAGAGAGGATGAGACAGATGGGTTTGACCATGGTCACACAGAGGATGAGACAGATGGGTTTGACAATGGTCACACAGAGGATGAGACAGATGGGTTTGACCATGGTCACACAGAGGATGAGACAGAAGGGTTTGACCATGGTCACAGAGAGGATGAGACAGGTGGGTTTGACCATGGTCACACAGAGGATGAGACAGACTGGTTTGACCATGGTCACACAGAGGATGAGACAGATGGGTTTGACCATGGTCACAGAGAGGATGAGACAGACTGGTTTGACCATGGTCACACAGAGGATGAGACAGACTGGTTTGACCATGGTCACACAGAGGATGAGACAGATGGGTTTGACCATGGTCACACAGAGGGTGTAGAGCAGAATATTCCCCATCCTTCCTCCTAGAGGTTCTCACACTTTGATCAAACACAGCTACATTCCTTTGCAAGACTGCAGCAAAATGCAGCTGCACTGCACTTGTCCTGAGTATCAGCAGATTGGGTCCCAGAGAGCCAGGCTGCCATCCCAAATAAGTTCAAGAAATGCCACAGAAATTTCACTTAAAAGTTTTCCGAGGTATCCAAGTGGTTTTCATAACAGCTAAGGAGAGTCATTCTGGTTCCTTAGTGTGTGACAAGGAAAACTTGGCTAAAGATGTGTGACAGCTGCTGGCAAACTCATTCAAACTGACAAAGCTCTTGAAGTAACTGCCTGCAGTGAAGAGGTTCACTGCAAAAGCAATCACTTTTAATTGTAAGAATTTCCCWGGCTCGTAATTTTGTTCTGTTCCGAGTCAGATTTCTGAAATCAAGGACACATTATATTTTAGACTGTAAAGGTATGTCAGATCTATCCCAGTCTWTCAGCAGAAAGGTTTTCTGGAAAAATTATTTTTCCAGTTGCAGTGTTCTCATAAAGTAAGGGGAAATAAAAAGGAAAAAAGAGAAGAAAACAAAAGGGTGAATGATATTATTTCTCTGGCTAATTCTTTCTACTCAGTCCATCTGCTGATGTTTTGAAATTTGCATTTTTACATGTGTGTAAAATGGCYAAATTCACGTTACAGAGTTTAATGAAAGTTTGATGCCTGAGAGTATTTCTGTACTGTTTTTCCTTTACACAACAAATTTTTAATTTGCTTTCTCCAAGACAGAGGTATTGTTGCCTCATTATGTMATTTTTCAATGTTGATCTGCTCTACTCAAAACACCAGGTAGATTTTTCAGTTTGAACTCTGCATTCCTACTCCTCTGGGACTCATCTGAGATTTTGAGAATTCACCTATGAGGTCTGTAATTATATCTTTAAAATCTGTACTGATAGTTGTAAGGTCTTTAAGACTTGTTTTAAAAACTTGAATCTTGGTTAATTATTGCTAACAAACTCTGAAGTCATCTCAGAAAAGTYCAGGACCTTTAAGCCTGTCATCTCTTGAACAAAACCATGAAGTAATATTTCTCTGGATTCTCACTATTCAGATTGACATAAAGTTGAATTACTCATAAATCAAGTGCAGAGAGAGATACTCTGCAGAATAACAGATATTCTGCATTTATTTTTGTGATTAATCACAGGAGAAGTGCTAATGATTTTAGAAAATGCACAAGTGTACACGTACAAACCAGTACGTAAAGAAAGTCTTTGGAACAGCAGTGACTGGCACGCACCAAACAATGCTTGAAACACCACAAATAACAACAAAAAAGAAAAAGTCAAATGCAATATTAAAATGTAACAGGTGGATCATATCATCATTAGGGATTGTTCAAGATGTGGGAGAAAAACCCCTCTAAAATATTATTTTTTAAGAAGTTAAATCAAAATCTGGATCAGAAACACAACAGTTACTGGGAGGATCAGTAAAATGGAGAGGCTTTTCATAAAAAGTTACTAAAAAATCTTTGCTTGTTAAGTCCATCAGATGAAGTCTCAGAGAGAGGATATGATTGCTCTATAAAGATCCTTGATGGGTAAGCATCAGGAAGGAAAAAAACTATTTATGGTAAAGGACAGTGCTGACACAAGAACAAATGCATAAAAACTAGCTATGGATGCAATTAGGCTGGATATGAGGAGATTTTTAACCATGAGAGAAACAAGAATTGGAAACAGCCTTCCAATTAGAAGTGTAAGGGTATAAAACCTAATTGACTCTAAGAAAGAGAGCCATACTGGTTTCTGAAAAGAGTAAKACAATATGTGTCATCAAACAACTACACTTCAGGAGCCAGTTTTGTTCCCTTATTGCTATGCATAGGCTAATGTGTGGTTTACAAACTGTGTAGAGAATTAATGTTTCTGCATTTTACAATTTTTAAACTCATTATCCTCATGTAATTTTAATCCATTACTACTGTGTCTGTACAGTACCTTTCAAACTGAGTAGGATTCATTTTGACATGGTGAAAGTGATTAGTCATCAAAATAGTTTTACGAAATAACTAATCAAATGGGATGATGTGACTAGCACATTATCACCTTCCATTTGAAACTCAAAGCTCATCTGTCACAACAGATAAAACTGAGAAACAGAGACAGGAACATTTGAGCAAGAGAAACCATCTTCTGATCAATGCCGTGGTGAAAGACTAGATACTCATACAATTAACATGTAACACATGTTAATTTAACATGAAAATATTTTGGATGCTAAAAAATTGCGCTGCAAACTTTGCAGACCTAAGGATAACTTTCTTAATGTACATCAGGACAAGTAAATCCTTTTTTTTCCCCCTGAAATTTGCGATAATTAGGTGGAGAGCTGAGGAGATAGGAAGGCTGAGACTGTATTTGGAAAACAACCTGATGTGCTTTTCTGTCATCAAAGGCATCACTGTGCATATCTCTGACTTTGTACAAACAGACTTTAATATTCCTGTTCATTMTGGATTTATTGAAATCTAAGACTAATTAAGTCCCTCTTTAAAGCTTTTAATTAAACTCTAAGTTTTTCTGAAAGTAAAAACCACATCTTCAGTGTGGTGGTCTGCAATGTTCTTCCTTGAAGTCTCACGTCAGTAATCCTACTTTATTACAGAGAGTAAAAATAATCATTATTGGAACATATCTGGATTTTATATTCACCTGTGCAGTTTAAAAAAAATGACACAGACCTGAATTTTTTTTTTATTTAAACAGCAATAAAAAATCAATACAAAATCTCTAKGGACTTTAATTTAATAGATTTGTAATTACAGTTGTTTACACAGACTCAAACAAACAAAAAAAGCCCCTAGGCATAAGTAAAAGCTTCAGACATCCAACCAATAAGGAAAATCAACAGAAAAACCTCTACTTTGCCTCTCTTTCTRACCAAATCTGTAAGATTTCCCTGAGAGCTTCCAGATCAATAACCTCTGCATGCATGAGAAGATCTTGTAGCAGCTCTGTGAAATCAGTTCCACGCTTCATGGGAAATGCCCTTCTGGCGATGCCCTTTCCATTAGAACAAGAGGCAATCAGTCCCTTAGCTCATTTCACCCCTGTAACTAYACCCAAAGCAAATAAAGGGTTCTTCAGACAGGTTCTGTGCCATCCAAGGCATGGCTCAGCTCCACACCTGGGGAACAGTCTGGAGACCACGAGGCAGATGAGCACTGGCTTTGCAGTGCTGGTTTTTCCTGCACCATGGAGCCTCATGTTTTGGTAGTCTAATTTGAAGGTGGTCAAGGCTGAAACAGACAAGGCAAGTCACATCTAGAATGAGTACTTCAGAACTTCCATGCCAAAAGAGCAAAATGGACTCTGTGTCCAGACTGAGGACCAGCATTGCTAAGGCCATCCCCGTGCTAAGGCCATCCCTGTGCTAAAGCCATCTCCGTGCTAAGGCCATCCCTGTGCTTTTCACCCTCCTGTGTTTAAGGGCCACAAGCTTTAAGTCAGAGTCTAGGACTGCAGCACCATTTTCTCTGCTTCTCCCAATAGACTMAAAGTTTAAGTTTAAGCCTGTTGTCTAACTCTTACCCATTTCTTGCACAGGCATTGGCTAAGGCCTTACCYACTTTAATGAAATGAGATGGAACCAACATTTTTAGTGAGTGCAGACTTCAGAGCTGACACTGCACCCTAAGCCTGATTCACAGCCCCTACAGCCAGTACAGGTAAAGGACCAGCAGAGTTACCCTGCATGCAATCCATTTCTGGTGAGATGATTAAACCTCAGTGTATTTACAAGGCTGTTGAGACCAAGAGATTTTACAGAAACTCTGGTTTTCAAAAAGCTTTAGTGCTTTCTGTTCATTATCTCATTTTCCATATTATTAACTGTTTCCTAATACCCAATTTTTCCCCTATAAATTATCTGATAGAAGTGAAGGAGTGCTTGTAATAGCCTCCATTGCATGAAAGCCTGAAAGAACAACACATTATACTTTAATTGTTGTCTTAGCTGAGTATTCAGCAGCACTGGCTTCCACTAATAGCATCTGTAYCTGGTGTAATTTCACATAGTCTTGGCATCAATGTGTTTTTATTTTCAGTCAGAATAGACTTGTGATCAGTATTAATTTATTGGTAAAATTAAGACTCAGAAAACACTACAGAGATAGATACAGTAAAATAAAGCTGATTTTAAAGACTATTTAATCAAAATGGGTCTCATTTTAAGACTGTGTTAGCTTTCCACAGTTTAAAGCTTCACTGATTGCATTAAAATGGCTTTAGACATGTAGTGTCAGACCAGACAGAGTCATAAGTTAACTGGTTTTCTCCATCAGAAAACAAATTTCATGAAATTTTCAGGACATCATTCATTATACATTTCCTTTTGGTGCCTCCTTGAAATGCTCCACTTCAGACACTTTAAACACAATCAAGATCACATAATCTCAGAAGCATTTTCTTCCTAAGTGTACAGTCCCTGATTGTGCCCCAAGTAATGAGCCTATCAGTTTTATCTATTGATGTGGTGCTAAAATGGGTAAGTAAAGTTATAAATGATACTGAAAATCACTAACACAAGGGACAGTAGAAACCCATTGATATTTTGAAAACCSTAAATTCTAAACATTTAAGTTGTCTTGCTGTGCCCCAGAACTGAATACTATTTTATAATCTCAGGGTTGGGGAATTTAGTAGGTCGAAGAAGAGTGGTTGCTTTAGTCAAACATTAGAATAGGGTTTTTTGTTTTGTTTTGTTGATTTTTTTTTCTCATCAGAAGGGCTCTTTGTCTGTTGTGYGTAACTGCCAGGTTTCTACTTTACTGAAGAAAACATTCTTCATGCAYCAACCTGGCCAGCATTTTTTATTACACACTTCTTCCCAACACTTTGTGCAGGTAAATCAGAAGCAGATGAAGCTCTAAACACTCCTATCTGCCTTTGATTAGGCATTATTTCAGATTTCTCAGCACATTGCAGGAGCAAGAATACACAGCATCGTCAAAGCTGACTCTGGCATGAAGACTGAGAAATGGCCATCATGTAAAACTCCATGGAAGGTTTTTCTGTCTCAAGACCCTTCTGTCATCTACAGTTATTTGAATCTGCCATAGCTGTGTGGGATTGAATCATGACTTGGTGTTGCTGCTTTTCAAGGATTTCTTGTCTCACTGTTGCTAAGGTCTGTAGCTAGTTATTCKCCATTATGTAATAGATAAAATACAYGCCTCTCCTCTTGAAAAATAACATCAGTTACAGTATTGATTTTAATCTAAAACTTTTGTATTGATAAAACTCCATGTTTACAAACAGGCTTTAATTGGTGTATGGAACCAAAATCTTTGAATTAGAGTTCACTAAAGCCAGTCAGTTGTTTCTGAACTGGAATAGCTGAAGTTTATTTTTTAGAGCTATTTACACTACAGTCTCAAGCTCAGAAAGGCAGTAATTTCTTAAACATTGCAGACACTATATATCAACTAGAAGATTAATAGTAATTACTTTATTTTAGCACCAGATTATCTGCTAATACTTAAATTCTTTGGAATTACAGTTCATGCTGTGTCAAAGTGAGAGGCTTTATTCCTGCTCTGGATAAGGATCATCYTCTGCATAGCTTTCAGCATGGCAGATGGAAGGTATTAGGTGATTCCTATACTTTATCTGCTCTGGTATAATTTTGGTTGTGTATCAAGAAACTTAYTGGAGACATCCCTTTCCTTTAGAAGTGATTGTTAAGTAACAGGTTGTTGGCATTTGGTTCTTTTAGGTTGGGGTTTTTTTAATCTTCTGAGAATTCCACGTTGCTTTGGCATCAAAACTGTCACCAAGTAATGTGTTCTTGTGGCAATGTGTGGCAATGACCATAATTCTACTGGTGCYGGTTGAAACCATGTGAATGAAACTTGGCTCTAAACCAAGGTATATGATCTAAACATATATATGTAGGTGTTCATATGACATTATGGCATCTAAGCTCCCTTACAGAATGCTTATAGCCATCAGAGACATACTGATTAATTCTGGGAACAGAGCTCCTTCAGCAACTTATCTTCAAAGAAAAGTGGCTTGATTCGGTTGTCCAAATAGAGGCAGGAGGTTGCAGGGCCCCTCTATTGTGTCTGCTACCACTGTGGGGATGTCTCARATGCCCCAGGGTATCTCATCACTAGACACTTATGCTTGGGCAACTGAACACCTCTGACAGTCACTGGGCTAATTTTATAATGTCCCCCGTCATGAGCATAAAAATTGGTCAGGTGAAGCTGTCTGGAGGTGGACTCTATAAAAATCTGAGATAATATCCAYGAAAAGCCATTACTGAATTATATTAGAACATGACATTCAGCAGAAATGTTCTTTCAAAAACAAAAATGTCCATCTACCTTAAGAGCAGAAGGGTRTTTATATTCTTATGTAAGGATTAAGATGGCAGAAATGGGAGGAGGGAAGAGACAGACTGGAGGATGCCATGTGAGAATGAAGGAAAACAGAATGGAAAAAAGTGAATGAAAATTACTCAAATGACCCTACAAGAAAACAAAGCTACTTTTCTTCTCATTTTGCTTTTTAGATAGGTTGTGATTGTTCACAAAACATTTCAGGCAGATGGATTCTGCTAGTTTGTCTCTTGTTTTACCAGCTCTCACTTGGAGTCACAAAAATAATACTGWGAATCATGAGAAAGTTTTCATAATAGAATGTCATACATGTACCACTGACTTTGCATATAGAAAAGTTAAGTTCTGAGGAAAGAACCTGGACTTTAATGCAATATCCCAGTGCCACTGCAATCAGTTGTAAAGCTCCTCTGGATTTGACTGAGAACAGATTTTGACCTTGAAAAAATAGCTCTGTGTGTAAAAAAGTCCATCACTTAATATAGTGCTCTCAGTTATTTTATTTGAAAAATATGGGCTGTATTCATACCCCCCAAAAGAAAAGCAAGTATTTTTTGCTTGTCATACTGTTTCAAATTTATATCTACACAGGAAATAATCATATAGGAGCTGTGAATCACATTCTGAATCCAAGCCTTTAAAAGGTGGGGGAAGGGGGAAGGCTGAGCCTTCCTGGACCTGCTGCTAGCAGTTCTCATTTTCTGTAAAGYGTAATCAGTTGTGGCACCAGCAGCACAAGAGCCGGATGTCGGAGCTGGCAAAGGAGTTCCTGTTGTGCCTTATGACTGGCTAAGCATCTGAAGGGCAAAAGGAATCCTTTTGCTTTAAAAATCTAACATTTATTTTAAAATTTAAACACAGACGCTGTTCTTCTGAGAAAGGTACTAAAACTGGTAGAAGYGTGGTTTATGGTCTGTCACTGGGGATCCATGTTACTTTCCTGTAGTATGGCACATTCAGGATTAATAAGAATGCTTTGCTATTTCAGGTCTTGTGAAGCAATTTTTTAARGCCATAAATTTTCTTGCGCATATTTCGTTTGTGCTGTCTGTAGGAAAAAGGGTATCTTTGCATGAAATACTGGATGGCCAAAGGCAAACCACAAAATGAAATCCAGGGGCTGATGGGGATTAGAAGAAGGGTTTAGAAAGGGAAATCTGTGTATTTAACTTAAGAGGTGATGAAACATTCATCTAATTTATAAATATTTGATGAGCGGACTTCTGAGGTAGATAAGGAGTGTTCAGGACAGCACTGAGCAGAAGAGCTGAGAGCAGATAAGAGTTATGCAGAAAAAGAAGAGCTGTGATAATACATGAAAAAAGAAAACTTCCTTCATTTGAAGTCTACTCCCTTTGACTGTTGGTCTACAGAATAGTCTTCAAGGACAGCAACAGAAGTAWTACTATTTTGAACTCTTTATTAACATTACTTTCTATTACAGTAGTGAGCAGACTCCAAATGAGATCAAGGTCTTTTTTACTGAGCCACAGCTGTGAGCAAAATATGTCATGAGATAATCCCTGACTTGGAAATCTAATGAGATTGATAAGRCATATAAAAAAGAGAAGAAAAGTAAAGGCAGGAGAGATTTCCTAAGGTTACAACCCAAATAAGTGATGGATTTATTTATTAATTACTAATTTATCTAGTGAAATGAAGCCATGATACACRGAGTTTAAAATTACAGCTGTGTACTAAGAGGAGATGAGCCAAACAACTCTTTCTTCTGGAAAACTCTCCCATTTGCTATAATTGACACATAAGCAGAGTGCACAGTGGCATTGTGAGTGCATTCCAGGTTATTACCATTCACCTYGTAATAAGATCTGTGTTAGACATTTACACTGAATACTGTAAGCTCCTCTTAACAACTTACAGCTAGTAAATACATTTGCCTCATTGTTTTCCATTGCTGAAAAATGCATGAAATGGGAATTAAGAGAAAAGTCCCTCCAGTGAGGGTTGCATAGCTCTACTCAAGGCACTGCAACAACCTCTGGTTTTATGTAGATTATCTTTTCTTTAATAAACAAACACTTATTTGGGAAGATCTTATGATACTTAAAAAATTTTAGGAACCCTGGGAAGCCTTGGGAGTTTTGCAGTTTTCTGTGATTGTGAGATAAAAGCTCTGTGTGGCAGGGGGTCCATCCAGGGTTTGACAATCAGAATTACCAAAAGCAGCCCATTTATGTGCTGACTCTGCACTCTTAGGAGCAACATTAATGTCAAAAAAAGTATTTTACCATATGTCAGAAAATGCTGCTGATGTTCCTGGGCTTCTTTTTTAATGACAAAGTGCAGAATCAAGGTCCTGGCAATACATGTAAAATTGTATGATACAGTTTTCAAATACCAAAGGAAGATGCATRAAGTAATACACCTCAAAATTTGCTGAGTTTTTGCACTCATTGGAGAAAAAAGGTAAAAAAATGTTTGAGGAGATTTTCTTACAAGAGAATGAGCATTTGCAGACTTACACAGCCTTCTGGCAAAATTGTGCAATAGCAGATTATACTTTTATGTACAAAATATTGTGCAATTTGTTTAAAAACTTAGTGTTTCCTAGGGTACAATTGACTTAATGAAGATAAGTGGTTCTTTCAGGTCTTGGTCTTCATTTCTATTCCTTTACATTTTACCTTCTTTTTCTCTCATTTCTGCATCTAATTTTCTATTTTCTTTTCTGTTCTCTTAAAGGGTATTTGTTTCCTACACCTTTCCTCTGACTTTCATAGCTTGTATCTGTATGGTTCTTCCCAGAAAACTGTGAAGGAAATCTGCACAACAGAAAATCAGTGAGTTTTAAATAAAGTAAGGCACTGATGGAACATTCATCACACATTCAGATAACGCTATAATATATGTCTACAAAAAAAAAGCACAAACACATCAACAAACTAACCCAAACTAAAAAACTATGTTCCATAAAATCACTTTTCAGGTTTTAAAACAGCTGAAGACACACCACAAATATTGTGGGAATGAAACCCTTAAATGTAGATAAATAGTCATTCAGTAAGATTGTCTAGAGCTTCTTGGGAACAAAAATCCCAAGGTTTCTCTTTCCACTGTATTTCCCTTTTATTTGAGTGCAGCTCTTGAAATGTGTTTGACATTGTACAGAGGCACAGATTCTGTTGCAATGTATGTGCAGTATAAATAGCTGAGAGAAGCAATACTCCCTGTAAACCGTTATCAAGGTTTCCTTCCTGCTCCCAAAGGATTTCTCCTGACTGTCCCTTTTTTTCCAAGTACAAAATGTCCCTGGACAGATGTTTAAGGGTATGTTGCTTTCCTTCACCTCAGATCACCATCTGGCAGATTCCTGTTCAGCAAGACTCCACAGGAGAGGATGGACACTCAGATGGGAGCTGGCATGCTGAYGGTTCTGCCTGAAAGGGACTTACCCACATTTCTCTTCTGTGCTCCTCCCTCGCTGTTTCCTCTCCTTGAAACCTCCTTCATTCATTCCTTGCATTCTTCCATTTCTCAGAGCACCTGTAGATTTGTCATTTTTCCCTTTCCTCCTCTTTTGTACCTTACACACCTGACATGAAACAGTTTTGTTTCTAATTTTGACTACTTTTTGTTTGCTCCTTTATCTACCTGCAGATCCCGGTAATGCTGGGGAGTCCTTCAGCTCCTTTCCTCAGAGGAGACCAGGATTCAGGATGAGAAGACTTGGACATTCCTGCAGCTGGGCAGCTGACAGTAACCACAGCATGCACTGCTTGCCAAAGTTGTCTCCAGTTCTGATTGGGGGCTACATTTAGCAGTGATCAACTTTTGGTAACTTCAATTGAGGCTTTTAAAAACCATGTGGCATTAGCAATTATAGATGTTAATCCTTTATTTCATTTCCAGCGCTTGTGGCTATAAATGAAAAATTTTCCACAACAAAAAAAGAAGTCACATTATGAAAAATTTAGAGTCACAGAAGAGCTAGAACTTTCAGAAAAATCCCCAAAGAATAAAAAGCTGCATCATAAGATCTTATAAGCTGATGACACAGAGCAGGGTGCTGTAGAAATGTCAGCCAGTACTGCAGCTCCAGCTGCAAGTACTTGAGAACTGGAGTTCAGGGAGATTAATCCCTCATCAGAAACACAGACCCTTTATACCTTCTGTAAGTGGTTGGGCCTAAAAAGAGATATTGACATCTCAGAAAAGACAGAAAATGTACAGAAAGCAAGTTGAAGAGCACTTGCCTGTGCATAAGGGTCGCAGCTGATCTGCCTGCAGTACCTTAAGTCCATCTGGCTTAGATATACAGAATACTCAGAGCAACACAGTCCTTGGCAAATGGTTCTATAGCTGCAGTGAAGCCTCAGGCATCATTGCTCATGGTACCTCAGACAGCTACCTTAGAGCTAATTATCTCTCTCTGTGCYATTGTCATGCTCTCTGAAAGAAGTCATCCATCAGGAGGTGCTTGGTGTGACACACGAATCTTCAGCGGACTCTTCAAGGTGCCAGCCACYGTTCCAGCAGACACCTGCTCCTCCTCCCTGCTCTGAACAAGGACACACGGACATCAGGAAGGCTGGGGAGGGACAGCCCTGCCCTGCCCTGCCTGTGTTTAGGGTCACAATTACACTTTGCTGTTGRATGCTTCATGGGGTGCCGCGGTGCTGGATTTCTTCCGCCCGACCAGCTCCCAGCACCGACAGCAYCCCCAGCAAGCTGCTGAATCTGGGGGGCAGCTGCAGGGTACAGCAGCTCTACAGCACAGGTGGACTGCAGACTGWGCYGTGGGTAGGGACAAGGAYCAGGSAGAGGTGTTCTGTATGGTTTCCAAAGAAATTTATTCCCAGACATTCAGGGACAGAAAGGTAAAGTCAGGAGCATACATCAGCTTATAAAGGGGAGGAGGTCCCAGGRGAGGATACAATCTTTGACCAATTGGGAGAAATCGGGGGTGGAACACAAGGCGGAGAATACAATGTTTAAGCCAACAGGGRACTGCAGGGGAGGAGAATAACTTAAACCAAYGGGGTTTCRAAGGATACAAAATTGATAGGAAGTTTCTAGAGAAAGGGGCAGGCTTGGGGAGGGATTGACATTCAATAGGAGGAGGYACAGCRAACAGAGGGGCAGATCTTTGGAGAGATGGACAGCTAGGGCAAAACCAGTAACACGGGGGAAAGGAACACTCCATCAATAATAAAATACGCTATAACAGTACAAAATAGGAAAGATTATAAAACTAACTGCTAGAAATGCATTACAATCAAAAAACACACTGCCACAACGGGGCAGTGCTGTGCAACTGAGAGCCTGCACTGGGAGGATGGGCAGCAATTCCAGCACAGAATCCTTTGCAATCTAGCTGTTCAGAAAAGTGCCCTTTTTGCATGGCTCACCAAAATGAGGAAAACTTGTAAAATATGGTGCTGTGTCAAGATTGTTTATGTGCAAGCTCAGAAGGAAAGTGATGAGTTCCATCGGGAAAGGGCAGAACTAGGTAAGCAGGCAACGCCACTGAGGATGAAGCYCAACCTTGACAAGCACAACATAAAGCACATTGAAAGGAATGATTTAAGTTATAAGTACACACAGATGGTCCCTGAATTAGCTGCAGTCTCATGCAATAAAGAATTGGATTTTGCAGCAAACAGCTCCCAGTCTGCTCAGAGATTGGGGAAACAAAAGCATTTAGCTGCATTAAGGATGAATGAAAATTACATGGTCAAGAGCAGGGCTTGTACATACATGTTGACATATGGCAGGGATTTCCAAAGTGTTTAAGTAACTGAGATTGGCAATCAGATTTTTTTTTCTCACATCGCGTAAAAAGGAGATAAGAAAGTCTGTAGGTAATTAGTTTCATGGAAATAAGGGAGAATTTGTCAACATCTGTAAGCACCAGTCTGCTTGCTCCTAGCCCYCATCAGCGGAAGATGCATTGAAAATGAGATTGCCTTTTACAGGTAATCTTTGTTACCTCTGTCTCCCATGACTGGAGCAAACCAATTGAAATTTACAGTCTGGTATAGCAACTCTGGATTTTAGGCTGCCCTGTGCAGGGCAGTTCTCTGGGTATAGTTCAGACCMTTCCCTTCTTGAACTCCCTATGCCACTGGTGCTGGGCAGCTCCTCGCTGGCTGTGGGAAGCTGAATAGCCCTGTTAGGAAAAAATTGCTTTATAAATACTAGAGAGACAGGTGKCATCTTAAAGACTGAGAATTTCATTCTGAGAGGTATCTCCTTCTTTGACAGGGAACCTGAGTATTTAAGGCAGATGCAATGAATCAATCTTTTGGACCAAACACTTGTTTGTACATCTGCAGACAGTAATTTGAACACTACAGAATTCATGTGCTACTGAATCAGCAATGTGTGGCTCAGTATCCCTAAAGATCTGAACACTGTAAAAACACTGAGTCATGAGCTTTTGCTAGGGAATTTTAAGACTGGAATTCTCCTCAAGGAAACATATTTTAAATCATCAGAGGTACTGTGAAAGCAGAAAATGTGGCCARTGGATGGCTGCAGACACTGATGACCGGGATACAGCTAAAATATTAAGACCTTTATGGCTCAAGACCAAATGTCAAATATGACTCATTATGACTGAGAGATCAACTTTAAGTGAAAATCCATTCAAATCAATAATCAGAACTAAAACTAGACAGGGAATGTATGAAAATAATTTCTTCTATGCAATACATGCATTAAAAGAGTTGTGTGCTTCTCTTCTGAAATCACAGATTTTCATAAGTGCTTCAAAGCTGCAAGGTTAATCTGTAGCAAGGGATGACTAATAGCCTTCAAAGAGGAATAATCAGACAAAAAATAGTTGCACCTTAGCCCATTATTTGAAAAATAATAAAAAATCCCACAGCTAAGTTCCCTAACTAGTACATTTACTATGCAGTAATTCTCAAGTTACCTGAGTAAATGTTCCARTAAAACATTCAGGCACAGTGAAACTAAAAAGCATACACAGCACAAAGCCTTTTTTAGATAGTCAATAATGGTATTGCATACAATCAAAAATGGGAGATGTAACTTAACTCTACATGTGGGTGTAGGATCTGSTAGCAGACACCTGGTTTTGTACAGCTAAAATCCAGGAAGGCCTAAAACCCACAAGGAACAGCATTTGGTATGGCAGCTCCTCACTATCATGTGTGGAAATAATCATCATTGTCAAAGTCATGTCCTGCTTTCCAGTAACCTCACATTTTGATGGCATTGTGATGTTACTTCTCAGGAGCATCCATGAATTTACTTTGATATTTTAATGACATTATAGATKAGGATAGCTATTTGCTTTCCAGAAATAACTATTATACTGCATTGTGCCCACAAAATAGTGCCTTCATGCCTCCACATTTGCAGTAAAACTTCTTTCCTATGTAATCTCAAGGAACAGTGATTTTATATTAACTTAAATGGGCCCTGCTAAATATATATGAATACTGTTCTGCCTCCCCAAGACTGTGTGTTATTTGCAGCATGATGCCAAATATATCTCAAAAAATAAAAACATAAAGTTGTATGTTATAAAATGAATGGGGAGAACCATGTTCCTATACCTTRCTCAGGTACTTCATGCTGTAAATTAGGTGGCTAACCTCACACAAATCAAATCATTGAAAATAGTATGAACCTGAATTTTGTTTGTTAATGAACACACTCCTGAAAAAAATCTTAAATACATATATCCAAACTTGAGATATCGACAGAAGCAGAAAAAAATGAATACCAAAACACAGCAAAAGCTCAGCTCAATTTGTTTACTTGCTGGTGAGCTCAACAATTCAGGTGCTTGAATACACTCCTTCTCCCAACAATTCCCACCCTTCTAATTTCCTACAATTCCCTCCCCTATTAAACAAACATATAAAAAATATYGGGACAGAAAATGAGGTTTTCAGGGCCTAAGCAGCCACTCACCCTTGCTGGGGAAATGACACASAGCAGGCTTTTCTTACTCATGCAAAAAGGCACAGTCTTGCATTCAGAAATAATCCTTAACTTGAACAGCTGCAACAGTTGCAACTTGCACAGTTGTTAGAAATAGGATTTCTGAGTGATGAGCTTTGGCAGAAATTTCGAAAAGTGAGCAGAAACATTTTTTGTGCTCCCCATAGTCACCACGCTGGGGACTTCTACAAGGTGACCCTGAGCAACGGTGTCAGGGTGGATCTGTAACTAAAGCAGCAGCAAGCACAGCCCGTGATTTTAGCTGGTCTCCCATTCCTGGYGTGTTGCGGCCGACAGGCAGCACTCTCTCGGTGTTCCCCGTGCTCAGAGCCGGCTGAGCACAGCACTGCTCTCATCTGCTGGCCTTGGGCTCCACCAGGGGCCAGCTCTGTGTCCCTGTGGCCTCTGGAGCAGAGCTGCTTTGCGCTGCTCTTGGCAGCGGACACAAACACTGATGGCACCGCCRGTGCCTGACTCAGTCTCCTCCTTCTCCCTCATCAGTGCGGATGTGGAAAGGCTGCTTCCTTCTTAATCTTGGTTAAAAACATTCTGCCATTTGAACTGAACTTTTCCTGGTTCACAGCCTTGCCTGATTTTTGGTTACCTTTGTGTCCCCAGGGAGAAAAAGGACTCATCCCACTTGCTGCCTTTGAAACCACAGGGCTACAGGAAAGAGACATCCCCCAATCGCTCCAGTATCCCTGGGCCATGYACAGACCAGTTCCAGAGATTAATTCTGTTTGTTAAATGAATTGTTACCAAAAAGGAAAATATATTACCTGACATGCTAAAAAAAATAAAGTGGGACTTTCCAAAGTTAAATGATGTAAACTGGGGAACTATCTGCATTAAATACATAGATGGGTCTTTGAGGAACTGCAGGACAGAGAGTTTTTACAGTCYGTATAAATGCTTTAATCTCAAAATGAGAATCTGTAACTGCAGGTATATGGCTGAGCATGAAACCTCAGGAGCCATAGCACTTGCACTTAAAGACAAAACACCATATCAGAAAGAAAAAACTGCCTAAAGTGATTTACCTACATAAGCTAGAACATGTCAGTCTGGGGAGAAAAATTTAAACACAAGCCAACTCAGCACAATGTAATATAAATACAATTTAGACCATGTTTTAGGTGAATAAATGCAACAATTGGTCCTTTGATCCAAAAGTAGCATGTAGAAAATAAAATTCATAATAATGTTACCTTAAATAGAGCTCTCTCTTTAGAATTGCTTAACAGATTAATGAAAACACCTGATAAGATGGAATACATCAAATTTATCTTTAGCAAATTCAATGAGTCTACATCAAGATTATTGTGAGGAAGGGAGATTGGGGATCCTTTTTGGTGTGATTGGTTTACCCAGTCAGGTTTTTTCCTGTGTTATATTTGTGTATGGAAAGGTTTGCCTGAATCCCATGGCAGGAAAGCTCTGTGTGCAGTGCAGAGCTGCCCAGTGGTGTGTGGCTGAGATACTTTTACTTGTTTATTTAAATGCACTCTTAGAGGCATGCATTGCTCAGAGTCAGTGTTTACTGTCTTTCAGTAGGGCTGTAGAAGTCATCAAAAATATTTATAATAATAAGGAAGCCATATCCAGCTATAGGGTGGGGATAAAAAAAATCTTACACTCTTCATCTTCCCTTGGTGACCCTGGATTTTGTTCTCTGGATGCTTCCAGATTACTGCCTTTAGTACTGATGTTATTTAATACGTTCAGGCTACAGGCAGCTCTCGGTGCTTTCCATGCCAAGTCAAATAAATTCAGCTACTGTGCCCAAAAGATAAAACTACTTGTACATTTGTCATCAAACAGCACTTCTAGGATCCATTAATATKGAATGTGAGTCTCTTCTCCATTAATGCTGAAGGGCTTATTAGAWACTGGACTCATACAGTAGCAGATACCAAACTTTTCCTTTCAAAAAAAAATTTTATTGTTAAGACCTTAACATTAGAAGCTAGAAGTATTTATTATATACTTTGGGCTCACTCTTATAAAGTTTTCCTGAATGGCTGATACAGAACATCTTAACTTAGCCAATCAAGAAGTAAAATAACATTCACTTTTTATTTGTAAGACATGACCTTTAATTACTGATCACTTTTGAATTTCCTTTCCCATCTGATATTATTTATGTCTTAAATCTGGCTACATTTTAATAAAGTTTTGGGGKTTTTTTTTCCAGGTTTATTTTTGAATAATCAACAAGTTCCTGTACATAAAAAAATGGAAGGAAACCTCTGACTTTTACAGACAGTTCATTAAAATGCTGAGAAAAAAAGTCCAAACTTTGTTATCTGTTATATAGTATAGACAGTGAAGCAGAACAGTTGATACATACTMAAAAAATATGGGGACTTTAAAAAAAAGCTATAGAAATTTCACAAAGAATAGAGAATGAACTTGAATAATGGCAATGATGACACATTTCCAACAAAGCCAAGACAGTAATTGAATAGAGCAGTGGCTCTTAAATGTAATATGAATTATGGCAAGATGGCCTAAAGTTGAATATATGGTATTGCTGATATTAGTTGAATTCAGCTTCTTGCAGGATTATCCCAGATTTGATTGGCAGACATAGGAAAAGTAATATTTATCACATAAAATAAAATTAATGAGGTGTCTGACTTGAAGAGCTGAGCTCTGCTGTAAGGTTCAAGAAAATGGTCCATGTAGAAATGTAAAGACCATGGAACTCCACCTGACTAAACACTGAGATGCAGAAGATTTTTTCCAATGTGCTGGCTTAGAAGTAGCCAATGAACTTCATATTCTGTAACATCTGTGAGCAGCCTTTTGGTAGCTCTGTGAAGTTTTGGTATCGTAGTGAAACCAATGAGAAACCCTTCTACAATGCTTTCCACACACACAAAAATAATGTTTCTGTTGTCAAAATCTGGGAATTGGAGTCCCTGTGTGTGAGCTGCAAAGTTTGTCTGTTTTTATGTTGAATGCTTACTTTTATGACACACTGTTTCAGGGAAGGCAGCCTGTGTTGCAAATATTCCATWTATATGTACATTCTTGCTTTTTTTAACAAAATCTTTACATTGATCACATTATTTATTTTCTTATGTCTTGAAACTGGTTATTTACATGGTCAGACTATTAGCATAAAAATATGCACCTTTTGCAGAAATGAAAAAGCATTTCTGTATATCTGAAAGGTTTTTTATTTAAGTGCTGAACAGATAGATATACTTAATAGGAATTCTCTAAACAGCAACAAAGGCAATTGCCATAGCAGGGATCCTCTACAGACAAATTTTCTGTRAAAATGAGGTAGATGCAGTTTCCTGTGAGTAGGCAGTGAAATCAGTCACAATGCAAGTTTATAATGGAATTAGGGCTCTTGAAAAAATCTGAGGTCTGTTAAGGAAGGAAATCCTCGAGACTGAGACTGTCTGTTCTGTCCCCATGCTGTAAAGGCATCACCAAACCCAGAGCATTGCTATTCAAATAAAATCTGTATAAACAGGAAAATGAGCTAATAGGGAGCTCTCTTCAGAAAAGTACAGTAATGGCACAGCTACAAACTGTGCAACTGCTGAGGATGAAATGCAGGAAGAGATTTCTGTGGCAGGATCACAGGTGGCAATACAGGAAGGAAGTCTGGAGATGGGCAAATTAAGCCAGGGASAGATAAGTAGAGGTAAGCATTCATGGACAATAGCAGAAAGCACAAAATAAATATAAAATAAGGTACTGCTTGCAAGAGTCATCAAGATCAACAAGAAAACATTCTGTAAGTAGTTTCAGAGAGAAAGGAAGAAGCCAGGGAAGAGCTGGTCAGCTACAGAGTAAAGTTTTTAACAATGGTCTTCAGAAAACTGTCAGCTGTGGTCAGACAGCTAAAGCAATTAGGGCAGCAAAAATGTAAGCYCAAGGTGTACCACAAAATATATAAATATGTAAAGAATACTTGTATTTAGTAGACATTAGAAATTGTTTGAACTGTGAGAGTTGAATGCAGTTGAATGCAAWCTGAGAGTTCATGCAATTGAAATGGAAAGCACAACACTCTGTAAAATATCACACCAGTTCTTTGTTTTTATGTTTCAAACAGAGTGAAAGGAAAACCAAAGTATTGTCTAACAATAACTTTTACTTCAGTACTTGGAAAAATACAGAATCACATAAAAAACCCAAGTATTTTCTGTAAAAATAGCAAGGCACGTAGCACTCAATCCATCATGTCCAGCCATGAACACTTTGTGGACTCCAGGTCACTCCATCTCAGAGAGGATTTAGTAGAACAAAGCTGATCAAAAGTTTGAACAGYTTCTATAAAATAAGGCAATTAACAGAGCAGAACAAATAGATTGGAAAATAGATGATTTAGGCTGTTTGGAAAAAGCCTATAAATTCCTGAAGAAAGTGAATAGGCATTGATTATTCACTGTTTTTCACAATTCAACAACAGCAGGGCAGCCAAGAAAATAATGTTTAATAGGCTTAAAACAATAAAAGGAAAGCCTTCTTCAGGGAGTACATCACTGAGCTGTGGAACATATTGACATAATACACTGTGGAGACCAAATGGGACCAGTTAAATTCGTGGAGGGTTTGCCTATCAGTGACTATGAAACATAATGAATAGTAAGGGAAGCTGTAAAAACAAATATAACCWRGGATCATAAAAAGCTGACCTGAGAYAAATTAGAGAAATTTCTGTTGCACATATGCTGCTATTTTTTTTATTGTGTAAGAAATGCGTGATGAGACATGCAGTTATTTCAGATAACCCTTGTTAACACAGTATTCTTCAAATAGTTTTTGTGTACTTCTAGTTCACTGGTAAGCAACACAGTGGACTCAATGCACAGTTATGATGGACTTTGCTAGGATTTTTTTTTTGTTTTGTTTTCTATCCAGTTCTTTATCCATGAAAAGTTCTTTGCCTTTAATCTGTTTTTTTCTCATTATTAAATAGTATTGAATCCTTTTTAGACAACATTTCATTACTTATTAATTTGTTTCTCACTAAAAAAAGAAGAGTTTTTTGTAGCCTCCATATATTTTATCAGCTTCTTTTAAATAGAATAACAACTCATGATGGCCTGGGACACACTGAACATATTTMGCTCTTCACTTCTACACAGTGTAGCAAAAGTGTGAGAGAAATAGGTAGAAATGTAAGCAATCATAGATYCAGGACACAGAGCCTGCAAAGAGGTGCTGAATTAAGTAGAACTGTTTAGCATTATGGAGATATAATGGAAATATAGTCAAAAAAAAAAAAAGATATTTTGGTAACAATCTTTAAATACATGAAAAGCTGTTGCAAAGAGAGAAGCTGTCCTCCMTGTCCCAGTGAATAACATCCAGGTTGGGTGTTTGGGCAAGGCTTTTCATGGTAATATGGTAAAAATTGCAATACATTTATGCAGAGGTTCAGACTTTTCTACCACTGGAGGTGTGGCTTTAGGAGCTGGTTGGACTCACTGCTGCTGGAGGGGGCACAGATCCACTCCTGAGCATCTCTCTGGGATTCTGTAGGCAAAAATTCATTAAAGCTTCCCAACAGCCTTTCTTCATAAAGCCCTAAGGGGAGTTCTGTGATTTCTTTTACTCTTTGTTTAGAATTATTTGKTTTTTTTTAAGCCTTGTGGCTATCCTCATTTTTAGAGGAAAGAGAAAACACTGCTAAGTGATCACTTGGGTCATGATCCTTTTTCTATAGAAGTTAATGAGATTTTTGTTTCTTTGGAAGTAGTTGAACCCGAAGCTGAGATAGCAAGTTTTAAACTTACAGCTACAATGAGCAGTGCCCAGTATTTAAAAGAAAACTGGAATGAATGGGAAGGTTGGGTGGACAGGTTAAAATCAAATTGATTCCCCTTGATCTTTTTGTTTCTGCTCCTGCAACGTGTTCTGCTGTTTCTTTTGTCGYATTGCCTCAGTTTTCCTGAGCGATAGGGAAGGGTGGAGTTCAGAGCACATTTGTCTGCAGGACAGGAACTTTCCAGCCAGACCAGCCTGGGACCCTGGACAGCAGCTCCCCAGTTAAACGAGCAGTGGATGCTGCTGGCCAGAGCATTGTGTTCTGCATTAGACACGGGAAGTTTAAAGCTTTATCTATTGATTTTGGAAATTATTCAAAAGAACTCATTATTCATAAACAATCCCATTTTTCTGACTCTAATTCATAAAGTGCTTTTAATATTATGCCATGAATTAATCAGTGCTCAACCTTATCAATTATTAATAACCAAGAGGATTATTTTTGTAACAGCAGGCTCATTATCATTTTACTTGATATGAATTTCCAGTGTAGCTTTGTCAGGAGCAGCAAGCAGTGATGAAGAWGTTTTCCTTAGTTGTGGATCTGAAGTCACAGTTCAGCTAATATTTTGTTGTTTTAACAAGCACCATTCTTCTAATGAGTAAAGTAGCCAGAGACTGCAGCTGGTATTATGACAAGACTTTAAATTAGAACAACCAAATCACCAAGAAAAATATAATTTCCAGCCTATTTTCCAGATCAAAAATTTAAAATACATGGCTTTTAAAGTCCTGAAAATCTAGGATACTCTAATTTAGAGTTCTTATATTTTGTTTTTGAACATGCAGAATTTAGAGGTCTGAAGAATTCCARGATACTGCCAGGAAGACTGTTGCTAACTTTTCAAGTGTGACCTGACTCTATTGTTGCTGTAACAAACTTTTAGACAGTCCAGATTAAGATTTGTGAAGTTGCCATTCTAAAAAAATTTAGTCACACAGTGTAATATTTCACAGTCATGCAAAGCATTTCTTGAAGGAACAGTTGAATTGCTTTGCTGCTGCAGTTATGCAAACTGCTATGTAAACTTCAAACAGATGTATATTTTAAACTCCAGCCAGGATTTAATTCCAAACTTGCCTTTTGTTTCAATGGGCAGTTGAGTGAATGCCTCCATTGTCTCAGAAATCCTTATTCTAATAATACAAAAGATAGAAGCAAATGTATTTCTACTTAGACAAAAGCTAGTRAATTTTTGGTCACTTTCAAAGAGATATCTATCCTTTCCTGTGTGCACCTGCAATATCAATGTTCATGGACACTGCTCACCTAGATTTCCTCACAAATGATGGGGAGAAACAGGCAGCTTGTCTGTTGGGTGTTTGGACTCATCAGGATCATCTATGTCACATTAACCTTCTCTGCCCTCAGAAAATAATCAGCAGTGGAGTTTCCACAAGCTCCTCAATCAGAATGTTTTACTTGTTTCAGCACTGAACGCTGTCATTACATGTAAATGTAATTTATGCCTCATACTTACACACATGATTTTGTGTTTTACACAGCTACTTTGAGGACTAAAGAATGAAAGTCGAAAATACAAACCTGCAGTAGAAGTGAGAACTGCATTAGGGACAAGTGAGAGTGGCAGCTGTGCCCAAGGGTCTGTGCTGCAATGTACCCATTCCAGCCTGCCTCCAGGGTGTGTGTGTAAATCCATGTAAGGGCCACGACCTTGATTCTGGAAGGCTTTGCACAGAATACAAAAAAGCCCCAAGGTTTTWCTGCAGAGGCAGATCAGGGGCAGTTTGCACAGGTGATGGTAAATGCTCATACAGCTCTCTGCCACAGGGAGTCTGTGCCCTCTGCTGATGTGCAGCTCACCTGGAGGAGCAGGACTGGGAAGAGATGACTGGCACCACCATATTTTCTGGAAAAATCCCCTTGCCCAGGATTCTTCTCCAGGGAAGCTGAGAAGCCTCAGAGAAAAAGCAAAACAATATTATCTCATTTGCTTCTTCTGTGTTTTGCTGCTTTGCAATGTGGACATTGTTTACCAGCAGGTGGTTGTTTCATTGGTCTCTACTGTGAATTGTTCTTACTTAATGACCAATCACTGTCAAGCTGTGTCAAGGCTCTGGAGAGAGTCACGAGTTTTCATTATTATCTCTCTAGCCTTCTCTAAGTATCCTTTCTGTACTCTTTCATATAGTTTAGTATAATATCATATCATATCATATCATATCATATCATATCATATCATATCATATCATATCATATCATATCATATCATATCATATCATATCATATCATATATCATATCATATCATATCATATCATATAAAATAATAAATTAGCCTTCTGAGAACATGGAGTCAGATTCATCATTCCTTTCTGCCACGGGGCACCCCACAAATACAAGAGATGACCAAAGAAGTTTTTAACTGTGTTGACTTGTGCTTCAGAGCTCAGTGTGGTGATCAGGCACTGATGATGTGTAACCTTCCCTCTTGTGGTGCTGGGTTCTTCCTAATGCAAGATCTTTTATTTCTCTTGTGCTTCTCAACTTTTATCTGKTATTTGCATGCAGTGTTTTGATTTCTGCACTCTTCTGATAAAAACAAATGCTTTTATGTCTATAATGAATCACAGTCACATGAGCAGCCTTATGGGAACTGTCTATTAAAATAAAACAATGTTATTAAGAAAACATGGGGAAGTTAATAGCAAGAAGTGCTAACTATTTGCAGTACATTTACTGAGCACTGACCAGAAATTCTGGCAATTAAATTGCTTTAGCCATAAGATATGATGTTTTTCACTGGTTGTCATWGTTTCCTTTGTATTTGTATCTCAAACAATGGTATTTATTTGTAAACRGTCAAAATATTCTCCATGAAAAGGTTGCAGGGTGACCTGTCAGGTRAGACATGCCTAATGGCTCTCTGACTGACCCAGCAAGCCCACACTCAAGGCCTTTGACAGTACTCTAAGGCTTTCCCTTAACTTTACTAGATACCAGAAGAGACGGACACAAATAAATGCTTCTGCATCGTTTGACTCAGCTTCAAAATAGACACACTAATGTTGGAGAGCTGCCTACCAAAATAATGGTTGCAACAACAGCAAAGGCTGTTAATCAACCCTGAAATCCTGTCTTGAAATATAAACTGCTTTTAAAAACATCTGAGAAGTAGCTACTAGCAACAGTTTCTGAGTCTCTCTGTTGCTTGTTTTCAATATTGTGCATTACATCGTTTTTTGAAATCCAGAAACTGAGGAAGAAGGCGATAATTCTCAGAAGCAAACAGAGCTCAGCAGCTGATCCAAGACAGACATTAAGAAAAAAAACCAAAAAAACGAAGAGGTGAAATAAAAAAATTACCTTAAATATTGATCTCACTCTCCCAAATTCTGCAGGTTTTCCACTCTATTAAATAAATGTGAGTCTGAGACAACCCACTGCTGCCAGGACCTCCATTGTGTCTATCCTTCTGTGGATGAGAGAGCAAAGCCCTACAGAATGCTGCACAGTGTCTGCAGTGCACACAAGACAAGGTAGCAACTGTGCCTTTTGCCAGCTCTGGAGTACTTCCTTGACAGTTCTTTGTCAAATAAACTATTGAAGGGCTAAGAGCAGCTGAAGTGGATGTTTCAAATGCTGCACAATTTACCACTTTTCCTGCCTTCACCGCTGATAATTATGGATTGTTGCTTCCCAGAAGAATGCCCATGTAAGTCTCCATCTGAATGGATGTATAAAAACCAGAATAACTTTCAGTATTTAGGTGAAAAACTACAGGTAGGAGCAGTGAAGCAGTGAGCAAACAAGCATTACTTTGCATTCTTGCAGTGGTATCAGCTGGGGCCTAAGGGCAAAGTGGAGCTGTGAGGCCACTTGTGGCTGTGTGACTGCAGCAGCAGCACAGTCTGAAGGTGAGGCCACCCCATGTGCAGGGACAGTGAGCCACACCTGCAGCTCAGACCCACTGGTGGGACATCAGCTGACTTCAGTGGAGCCAGGCTGGTTTATGTCAGCTGAGGATTTAGCTAAAAAGTGGTTTTCTGCATCGCTTTCCCTTTCAGCAAGCGATGTCAGGCGTGCTCCTGCTCTCAGCTCTCTCACTGCACACACACAGCAGCACCAGTTTGCTCTCASCTCCAGGAAGGGCTGAGCTGTGGCAGAACTGGTGGCTCCTTGGGGGCTGCTAGGCTGGGAGCAGACACCATCACCCTCTGCAGAGCACTGTCCCTCACCAGCTCTGGAGGAGAGGTTGGCTTGGCAAACAGCCACCTCCTAAATTTGGGACCACGGTCAAGACTCTGAATATAGGATTTTATATTTTCTTTGGGTAATATTTTTTATTCTTCACCTCTTCCAGATATTTGGTGGGAATAAGAAAAGATGTCAAGTCAGTAATAAAAGAAAAATAAAATACTGTGGAACACATGCTTGTTCCTGGCAATATTGTGCCATGTATTTTAAAAACCAGGGGACTCATTTATAGTTGGTTTAAATTAGTAGAATTACAGGACTGTGTCAGCCCTCATTCAAATGAATTTCAGTCTTTCTATGAAATTCATGGGAGGCTGGAGCAGGCTATTACGTGGTGTAGATGATCCTTTTGAAAGAATAAGAAAGAAAATGGTTCAAATTATTTTCACTTGATGTTCTTAAACAATTTGCTTATTACTTTAATGCAGTGGGTCAATGCATCAAAGAAAAGTGTTTTGTGAAAGCATGAGCAATTTGAATGTCAGGATTGCAGTGTATTAGATTAATTAAGTGGAAAATTACTGTAGTAATCATAATGGAACTGGAATCAGACCTGCTAAGAAGACTCCCATGCTATTTCTTATTTCTGATGTAGGGTTGTTATTCATTGTTGGTAAAGCTGTTCCTCATTTCCATTGCGTAGCTGGGAAACACTGACAGTGGAGCTAATAATTTACCTCAGGGATGTAAAGTTTTAAGTTTGCAGAAGGCTGTGAAGATTTGTGAGGGAATATTTCATCCAGTGACAAAGACACTGCACTTAGCCACGCTGATTTATTCTATCAGTTCTTAGTACATAGGTTTGTGGACCAAGGTCACCAAAGTCAATGATCCACAAAGCTCTCATCCAATCTTTGTGCCATTTGCATCGATCACCCATTTTAAGTCTYCTGATGGTGCTCAGAATTACTCTAAATGATTGTCCTTTACCTCTTCTTCAAACTTGTTCATAGGCTGTTCTTTCTTGGGACTGAAACCAGGCATTATATGTCAATGTCTTATGTCATTTGAAGCCACAAACTCATATAAAAGATCCTTAGCTCAAGAGATTTACAGTTTAGAAGGCTCAAGGAAAAATGAATGTTTCTAAGGCATGATCATGCCTTCCTGGGATAGTTGTCCAAAATAGACATTCAAAGTGCCTATTTCTCTCCATTGACTAGAGAGGTGGGGCTGGCTAGTTCAGATTTAAGTATTGCAGAGATCCCAAGTTAGCATGAACACCTTTCTGCTCCTATACTTTTCAAGATATCCTTGCTGGATGTATAATATTAAAAGGTAATTGTTCAAGCAAATGAAAACTTCATTTTCACTGTGTAAACTGCAAAAAAAAATTGACCTCATAACTAAATGTTTATGTGTCAAGAATGTTTGCTTGTGCTTTGCACACAACATCAAACAGTTCATCTTGAGTTACTCAGGACTGCAGAGTGCTCACTGTGCACCTTTCCTGTGTTCTCAAAAGGGGAAAACCTTCTGATCCTCATAGAATACTGGTGCTGCTAACATGAGAAATACAGCAGTTTTCTTCTCCTTTCTTGTTGTTGCGAAATTTTGTTAGTGAATTTTGTTAGTAAATTTGTTTTATTGCGCAAAAAACATAAGAAACCTCATGCTRTGAGTTGAAAAATAATCAAAAACAAAAACCAAGGGACTTGAAAGGTGTTCAAGTCTGTATCACACTATTTCACAGGTTCAGAGGAATAATTTGCTTCTCTTTTTATGTTGCACTGGTAACAGAAGAAAAAGACATTTTGTGTCATTCAAGTGTGCCTTCCTGCATCAGATTTTCTCAGCCTTTCTGACCTATTCTCATACGTGTGCACATGCTGCTGCTCCCACTCATAGCATTTGTGTGAGGAACTGCTGGCAGCAGCATCAGCTGCCCCTGGTGCTGCACTTGCTGAGGCAGCACCTCAGGGATGTGGTTCCCCCTGCCCTATTGCTGTTCTCAATAACAGCACTTTGAAACGGCTCAGGTCTTTCTGTCTCATAGCCTCCTGCTGCAGGAAGCTGTCATTTCTTCAGGATCAGGGTGCTTATGATGTGCTATTGCTTCCCTTCCTGAGCTTTGTGTTGCACCTGTTAAAATAACTTTCACCCCCCACCAAAAGTAATTTTGAAAGAAATTAATAAGAAATAATAAGGTTTGGAAAGTGTAATTCTGGAAATTTAATAGTATGTTTTATGTGTTGCAGATATGTGGTATATTCTGATCCAATATGGTCTTTGGGACAGGAAAAGAAAAAAATGAGCAGAGCTGTGTCARAGAAAGCAAGTATGTGTCCAGACAYATCACTGAAGAAAAGCTGTGTCAAAGTATTCTATTAGTCTCTGTGAATCTCTGTCCCTCACATTCTCCTCTATTAAATCAGACTTTTTATGTTTCAATAAAGGAGTAAGGTTCAATAAATCCAAATTAGCTAATCTATATATATTTCATTTGCTGCATTTCTTTTTATTATTATTTTTCTTTGTTCTACACCAGCAAAATATGCTGGAACAGCAGCCAAGATTTTCCAGTTGTTCATCAAAATTCAATTTGATTTCTGCCTCTTCATTTCTTTTTCAAGAGGCAAGAAAAAGTAATCTTTCCATGAAAAACCTGCATTTGTTTGCAGCCTGGCTACAACATGATATATTTTTCATGAGCAAGTATCTCCTTTGTGATACATTTTAAAACTTCATTGAAGTCACATGCCATGCACATCCTTTAGCAGATCTGAAATGCTTTGGCTGGAATTAAAGGTACTTTGATCTCTTMTTTCAGCTCTGTCACTAACCTTGATAAAGCCATTGGACTGCTCTGTACCTGTATTTATCTACCCATTCACAGACTTTGCTGCTTGGATTGCAAGCTCTTCAAGATAAATACAGTTTCTGACTGTCTCWTTTATTGAGTTGCCTTACAGAACCTGCCTATGTTCCATTTGGAGAAGCCACATGCCCTCAGTGATGACTGAACCCCTATTTCTTCTYGCCCTAGACTGAAATAAGCTACAGCTATAGAAATTAAAAAGAGATTTCAGCACTTTCTGTGGGAATTGCATATGCTGCTGGGGCATYGACACAGGTAGTCTTGGTCAGAGCTTTTATCACACGGATTCTTCATCAAAAACCATCCTCTTTCCAAGGGATTTCTTAGGGCTTTTGGGTATTATAAATCTGAGTGAAGTAATCCTATGGAAAAATACTTGAATTAGGATGAGAGTTCCAAAAATCTTTTCATTGAGTTTAGTGAGTTTTAGAAAATGAGCATTGAGCAAAAAAYCAAAAATGTGGTTAAATGCTTGTATAGGTTAATTATCCAAGTTCTGTGGAAATAGTGGGAGTGTGTCTAAAAATGAATTTTGATTTTACTTCTGCACCATAGCTTCTCATTTCCAGTATTCATTTCAAGAAAATTGTTAGTTTCACATTGCAATCATCCACATTGATTTGAAACTTAGTGGCCTATTTCACCATAGGGAAAACTCCAAGGCAATAATTTCAAGCATTCACTTACTGAACATGTCACAGAGCCACAGAACAAAAAATGAAAATTCTCAGGAATAAATAGATGATCAATTATTTTTTGTTGATGGGGAGCAGGGAAAGAATCAGAATCAGACTGACTTACTGAATTTTCCGCTTAATGGGATTTTAACCCCTAAATGAAATGTAGATTTTTAGACATTCTCCTCCATATTATTCCCCATTATAATTCTTTTAAATAAAATTTTGTCTTAAAAGAAAATGGAAATCAATTATCTTGTCTCAGCTACATTACTATTGTTGCTTTCCATAGCTAACAAATTGACTAGAGGAACACAGAAAGGAGAAAGGGAAATTTTCCTTCCTCAGTTTGCTCTTCAGGGATAATAAGCAAATCACATAATAAGTATATTCCAGATTTCTGTCCTTRTGACCTCCAAGTCCTTTGACAGACCATACAGACAGCCGGCTTGCTCGAGCAGCTCTCCCTCTTGTTCCTAAGGCCCTCTTTGCAGGGACTTAGTCCCTAAAATGTTTATGGARACCTTGGAATTTAAAGTGATTTCTATGTGCTTACAATTAATATCTATTTAACAACTATTAATAGGACAATTAGAAAAGATGAGGCAGGATGAAATGGTCAGTCTGTGGGAATATAAGAACTAGTACTGTCAAAAAAAAATCCACAGAATCCAGAAGCCACTGTGCCTCAGCAGATTCCCAATATTATCTGCTTTGTCTGCTCTTTCTAACAGTCCAAGATACATTTATGGCCTGAAGATTTAGAGAATACTGCTCAATTTGAAAGCAAAGTTATTGTAACTGAAATGACAAAATGGACAATTCCTCAGGGAACTGACCTTTCCCGTTCTAAAAAAGGAGTCGAGTTGCCTTGCTAAAATGTTCTGTAATGATGTACCAAATTTAAACTTTTCTTTCTAGACTAAGAAATGTGTTCATTACTGCACAAATCTGAGACTGCAGAAACGTTTTGTGAGTTTGACTTGCAAGGGCATTTTGTTCTTAACATTTTAYGTGCATAAAACACAACAGGTTTTTTTGACAGAATATGCACCTTTGAATGTGTTAAAGTAACCCAAAGGAATATTAATCTTCAGTGAAACTTCCATCTAATCAGTGTTGTTACAGCATTCTTCAGCTGTAACAGCACAAGATATTTTGAGAATTATTTTCACAGGTTGAATTTCTTCTTAAAATATACTACCCTGCACTACTTATGAAATATTCAAGCTCTAATTCTTCCCTCCAAAATTTTTAGGATTTAGTAGAACAGAGGGTAAGGSAATGGGTTGTAAAAACCATTCCTTTAGTTTCCCTTGCTCTATCTGGATGAAACCAATGGCTTAGAAGATGTTTCATGCTCTACAATTGATGTTCATGGACTGGTGATTCTGTTATAAGTTGTATCAAATCCAAAGAATGTGTTTTTCCTATTTTACCACATTTTGCTCATGAATAAAAGCACAATGTTGTCCAAATCTAATGWATTTTCATAATAATAGATTACTCCACAGTAGATTAGGTAGGTGAAGGACCTACCTAAGAATCATATTAAAGCTATAGCAACCTCAAATAGTAGATGGAACACCTAATCAGCTGCATAGCACATGGGAAACCTGTTTAAATTAGAAACTAAACTGGAAAAAYACTACAATCTTTTATTAAAAAGATTCATGCAGCAGAGCATAGATCCTCATCCAGAAGAAGGAGAAAAATTAACATGTTTTAAATAATTGATGTCTTAATAATATTCAGGGAACCACAAATAGTTCTTTTTCATATACATATATTGCACATCACTCTCTAATAAATATAGAATTCTCTTTAGGGCTGACCTCTGAGCTAGGAGAGTTGCTGCTCTTAGCTGGTCTCAGCTTGCACATATTGACTGGTCTTACTATCTCCAAATTCTGGAAATGCAGTTTTTGAGACTTCAGGGGAGTTGATCAGTTTTTAAATGCTTTATGGGCATAATGAAGCACTTTATTTTTTCCTGTAACTTTACTCAATTTGCACTATTTGGATATATAATTCTTATTGTTGATAAAACCCAGTGTTACCAGTAGCCAATATAAAGTGGAATCCATTATTCCATTGCCTTCAATAGCTGTGGAGATTATTTTAACAATGTGGTGTGTTGTGGRTAAGTTTTGCCTTAAATGCTTAGAGGAAAGGGAGAACTGTTGTGTCTAAAAYTTATAGACAAACAGCAAATATATTCCATTAATGAAGCTTAGAATRTGCCTTCAGAAATCACTGTCATGTCACATGATGCAGAAAAGCAAAATAYTAATTTCATAAATAAGTTTCTTTCACTTTGGTTGTATAAAGAATTTATTATTTCCTTCAGTCTTACACATTAGGATACATTACAGTTCCAAGAAAATAAAATACTTTTTTAGATAAAAGATTTCAAACACATCATTATTATAATTTAACTTGCTCTAATTTAGAAAAAAACCCAAAAAATTGAAATATTTGACATGATCCAGAGATCAGACAACAACCTCATATTCAGAACATTATAGCTCTGTTCTGTAGGGAATCATCATGAAATTCAGTCAAATGAACCATTCTCTAAGGAATGGTGATTCTGCTTTCCTCCCCTCCTTTTCTTCAGGACCTCTTACATCTAAATTAATCCATAAACCTCTGAAATATTCTATCACTTGCTCATCAGATCCAAAATTATCAATTAGTTCTTTTGAATTGAGAGYAGATGCATTTCTTTGATCCCTTTTACTGTGAATGTTAAAAGGCAGCAATCAGCTGGATGTCCCTGTAACTACATATCTCAGTGGAAAACACTTTTTGACAACTTGTGATGGATAATGTAACAAAAAACTTTTCAGTCTGGAATGAGGAGGAAGTCCTCTGTTGCAAATATTAACATTTTTCCCTTCTTTTATATTTGACAGCTCTATTTCATATATTGTCTTACTAGGAAGTACATCAATGCTGCACATAAATAATTAATGTGCCATTTTAATAATTCAATATAGAAAATACAATATAAACATTTAGAATTAATGCAGCTATTTTTCAATGCAGCACACTTGAGTATTGCAGAATATTAGAGAAACTTAATATTCTGGTGTTTATTTGAGGAGGGACTTTTGGTATTTTATTATGTGTGAAAGGTAAAGACAGCAAGATAGAAAAATTGAAGATGGTGCAATTGCAGTAGCAAACTAATCCTAATATGTTCCTGTTCCATCACAGTTGTTTCAAAAGCACCTCATTAATTATAATTAGCAAATGGAAGACTACTTAAATCAAAAGTGTAAAAAAAAACCCAAGGTGTTTGTTGAATGTCATTATGGAGAGAATGCTACACTGGGTTTACAGCTCTAAGTTTGGTTAGACTCAGCCTAGGAATGAGAACAAAAATATTCCCTGGGTATCCCCATCAGGACACTCTGCACCTTTGGGGTRGGTTTTTGTATTGCAGCTACTGTGGTGCAGACACTAGGAAGGGTCTAAGTTTAGTTTCTGGTATCCTGAGAGCTGGGCCATTGGCAAGCAGCCAGGAGAGCTGATGCACTCCCCTTTGACTTATTCCACCAAAACAATTGAATACATGGGTCCAGAACGTGCTCATCAACAGCTACAGGCGCAGGAAGAAATTCTGACCAGGTCAGGCTGATGGTGGCTGGAAGATTTTTCTGCCTTTGTCCTAAAAAATGAGCCTTAAGGCCTTTGTCACATGCCTGGGGATGGCAGAGGTGACAGTAGGTCACTGTGATCCTGCACAGGTGAGGGACAGGCTTTCAGCAGCACCTCTGGGCAGGGGCTGCTCAGCCAGCTCCTGGGAAAATCAACAGGGGTCACTCTGACCCTACTGGATCAGATTCCCYGGCCTTTTGCCCCCAGGAATCCAAGACTGAAACAATGCAAATTTACATTACCTGTGGTGATTCTCATCAACCCCTGGGCTGGACAAGGAGCTGCACCTCAGGTTAAGTGTGTGATTAGGAGTAATGTGGGTGGTTATGAGCTGAACAGCCTGAAGATGAGTTGAACTTCAGTGCTGATGTTTGTCTTTGCCACTGTGCACAAAGTAAAAACTTTCCATCTGTCTATAATACTTTATATGCAGTTGGAAAASATAAGGAATAAGGTAATTTGCAATAATAATAATAACACCTCACTTCATCCATTACAAAAATTTGGATTAATGAAACCTGAATGTTAATAAGTGGAGTGGTACTCCAAATCTGTAATGACTACAGCAATTGAATGAGACTTAATTGTCCACTTTAATAGCATTGCCTCTTAGGCAGCAAGTCTCCAGATACTAGGGATAAAAAATGGAACTATGAAAATCATGAAGATATTGCTGTGATTTTTTTCACAACTAGATAGCTTCAACATTTAATTTCTAACACTTCATATATCTATATAAAATATAGCTTCATTTGTTACTTTTTAGGACTGCAGCACAAATTATTTAGCCCTGCTCTTTCAGCACTTTTTATATATTGTGTGTTTGTGATGTCCCCAGACAGGATGTGACACAGCAATGTACCATTTCAGTGACTGTGAGAACAGCGTTTTTCTCTTTTCCTTGGCACTGATAATAAACCCTCATATAGTGAGTGTATCRTGGTAGTTGTCATCTTCTAGATTTGTCACAAACTGCAGACATTGCCTTTATGATTACTAAAGAGACAAAGCTATTTTGTGGGTTGTAAAACTGTTAAAGCTCAACTACTGGATTTGTATTTCAGCCTAGATCCACCTGCTAGGCTTCTCTCTTTTTATCTCTTGTTGTTCATTTCAACAAGTAATAGGGGGTGTTTTCCTGCTCTGTGAATCTTTTCTTCTTTCTCAATAAATTTTCAGCTGTCTTCACCTGAGTTGTTTCCTAGCCACTGTCTGAATCTARCTTGTTTTTCTACACGGACAACGATCACATTTTTTTATCTTAACAAAGTTAATAAGCAAAACCGTAGGAGACTTAAGTAGTGCCCTAAGGTAGGAAGCAAGTTCTTCAGAAGTCTGAGGTTCACAGAATATATGATTTTGTCTGCTTTATCACCTGAGGAATATGGTTGAAAGACTATATATAAACAAAAAAATAAGATACATCAAAAGGCGAGCTCATGTTAGTATACTTCAGATAAAACAACAACCAAAAGAAATGACAGAAACCCCTGACGATTCTGGACTAATAGGAGGAGTCCGAACATGAAACAAAAATAATATCTTGCATGTAAGATGAGACTTAATGAWTAATGTTATTTTGTATTAGCAGATTGTTTGAAGGACATCAGATATAACAAATATAACAAATGGATCTGGAAAAGTAGAAAGTCAGCTCATCAGAATTCTGAATTCATCAGAAATCAGAATTCTGGGGGRAATAATCAGAATTCTGGGACAAATTATATAGGCACCAACTTTATTTTGCTGTGAGTGCCAGTACTGAATCAATTAAAAGAAAGTAGACAACATGTCTTATACATGTAATCAGGTATGAAGGACACTGAAGGAGTCGATAATTTAAGCATATTTGAGGGGAAAAAAAAGGACCCTTAGTAGAATGTGGAAAAAGCACAGGAGACTGAATGGAATTTGGAATTTAGGATTAAGTTGATAACAAGCAGCTGTGGAGATAAATCCATTATTCAGTCAACAGTGTACAATCTGCATATTWATTGATAAATATGAGTCTATAAATGTTGGAATTTGCTAACATTCCTTATTTAGCTTGCTGTAGTTTCTTTCTTATCTGTTAAAAAAATGAGATAAAAGAAATAAAAACTAGATAAAAATCAAGCACCATAATATATGTCCTTGTTTTATGTCTTTTGTAATGACAAAGCACTCCAGTATTCTGCCTTCAGCTTTGACAAATATTTTTATTGCAATAAAGCTTACAGGAAAATTTATCTAGATGTTATGGGAAATTTATCTTCGGTTTCATCCCACCATATCAAATATCTTTGTGAAGTCAATGAAGGAGAAAATGATTTSTCTACAGAAAGATTTTAAAAATCCTTGTGGATGGAAGTAGTTATGTACTTCTGTGAAATATTAAAACATGTCTTTTAATGATCAGTTTTTAGTCCCTTTGTCCTTTGGTTTTCTCTTCAGGCATAAAGATGTGAATCTGCTCCGGAGTTATTTGCTAGTCATGACCTCACCATGTGTTCAGAGCAAATCATGGGAATGTTGCTTGGAATGTAAATGTTGTCCAGCTGGCCAGGCATCTCACCCAGTCTGCCCTTATGGTTTATTTCTCTGCTGAGCTTTGATTTCATGTTCATTTCCATCACTATATTTTGTGCAAACAGATATCCTCCTAATGCTGTTTCTTTCCTGGACAGGAAGCCAAGATTTTTACTTTAAAGTATTGCTACTGCTGCTGTTATTAACAATACTGTAATTTTTATTTAATGATACCAGTAATTAATTCATCCATCATCAAGGTATGTACAACACTGTGCAAATATTTGTGCACAATAACAATTTATATGTCAGAAGAGCTTGTAAAATTCCCAGCTGCTCTAACATCAGAGATTTGGAGGCATTCTTCAGACAAGAAAAATTTGAACTGTTGCTGTAAMAATATTTTTTCMCTCCTTCTAAACCTGCAAAGAATGATTACCTGGCTGCTTGCATSAYATAGAAAGGTGAGGCAAAAGCTCATTGTTTCCTCATACAGTGCATGTGGAGGTTATTTGATCCTTTTCATAARCTATATATAATTTTACAGTGAGATTGTGAGCTCCATCCCTCTCCCATGTCACTGTTATGATGACAACTGCCATTACCTACTAGAAAAGAGAAGAACTATTTTCCCTGCACTGTCAGACCTGGGGGTGAGGTCTCCTCTTCTGTTTCATCTCAGAGATCCCACTGAGCAGCTGGGTATATATAAAGTGTTGGCACTGTTGTACTTTCATCATATAGATTTTCAGCCAGGAATAGACTTCTTCAGCTCACAATAAACCAGAACTGATATCAAGACTAGGAGAAGGAATTACTTGAAGGAAATAGAGAATAAAGTTTGTGCACCTGCACTGCCAATGCAGCTGCTGTGTAGATTTTTTTTCCTCATGTACTCAGTGTCATACGGAGCACAGAACAGGGTTTGAATAGGGACACTCTGAGGAAATGAAAAAATCTAGATTGGTGAACTTTTTGTTTTGAGTGCATTCCTGCTTATAAAAAAAACAACCCACAGAGAGTGAACACAAAAATTCACTTTGAGCCTCCATCTTTGAGCTTGTTTTGTAATATTTAACTCCATGACAGTGTCATGATATCTTTATAGAAAAACTGGATATTTTTACTATTTCCTGCTAGTGAATAACAGGTAAGTTCTCCATTTCCAGTTCTTAGTCATGGGAAACATTCAGGCCAGCTGATGCATTGCATGAAAGTTTCAGCAACRTCCTCCCATACAGCTTCATTGTTATGTGACAAACAAAATCATGAATTCTCTTTCCTTCTGTACAGGGCACTCYATTATACAAGCTAAAACAGATGTAGACCTTTGCATTGCTGATCTCCTTTTCTTTAGATTGAGAAAATGTTAAGGGATAAGGGAAAAGGAGTTATTTTTTGAATCAAGCACTTTTTATGAACTAATACAATCAACACTGACATATTCAGAAAATAATGCTTTACAGCATTTTTGTAGAAGATTTAAGCAGAGAAAACACCATGTAATCAGCATGAAGAAACCCTAGCAGCCATTTGGATACTGAATTTTTGAAAATGACATTTAAGGTAATTTTTTTGCCCCTCAGATGCTAGATCGGACAATTTAAAATTTAAAAACAATATTGCCCCCTCKAAAATTCCTGACATTATTAAAATTCTTTAAGAACAAGATAACTGTTTAAGTAACTTTTGAAAGCAGTGTAAATACCAGCAGCCATGCACTGAGCAAATGGCAGGTCCTACGAGGAAGCAGAAAATGGCAGATTGTGTACATAACATGCCAGCGGCACGTTCAACCCAGTGCTGCCAGGTACAAAGGGGTAGGAATAGCTGAAGAATTCAAATCAAGGATTGATAATCGTCCTAATTCCTTTTTTGTTCAGTTTAAGGTCATATCGTGCTGGTAATTAACCTTTGCTTTGCTTGCTACTTTTCTTTAACCAGCCCCACTCACCACATTGTTGAGGTTCATGGGAGAGCAGTGASTGGCCCTACATCTCTGCTATTGTATTGAGATGGCATCATCAGAAAACATTTCCTAATGGTTCTGGTCAACCTTTTGCTCTGTTTCAAACTTCCTTCCCCTCAATGCTTATTTTCTGTTTTATGAGCTAAATTGTACATCTGCATAAACTCTATTCATCTCAGCTCAGCCACCCTAATTTACATCCTCTACAGAGGTGTACCCAGGCCAGCCCTTACTGACCTGGTGCCAAGCCTCTGTCCTGTGTTATGAGACTGCTACCTTGGGTTTTTTTGCTTCTGCAGTTCTCTTATTTATTATTGAATGCTTCTGATCCATGATATTTTATTCTTCTCTAAGCACAGCACAGAATCATAGAAGAGTTTGTTTGGAAGGGATCTTGAAAGGTCACCCAGTCCCACACACCTGCAATGAGCAGGGACAGCTTCCACTAGATCAGGTTGCTCAGAATCCCATCCAACCTGACTGTGCATATTTCCAGGGATGGGGCATTCATCACCCCTGTGGGAAGCCTGTTCCAATGCATCATCACACTCACTGCAAAAAATTTCTTCCTTRTATCTAGTCTGACTCAACCCTCTTTACATTTAGAGCCATTATCCCTCACCCTATAGCAATAGACTCTGCTAAAAATTCTGTCCTCATCTTTCTTATAGGCTTTCAAGTACTGAAAGGCTGTAACAAGGTCTCCCCTTATATAACATGTCAGTTATGGTAAATATGATGCATGATTACTCTGCTTTGTTTTTTCCAGGCACTGATCTCATTATGAAGACAACAAGCTACTGCTTCACGATGACATTAGTAAATGAGAACATAATGGCAAGAGTAGTTAGTCATGTCACATTGTAAGGAAAGAGCTAAAGGAAAARCTGTGCATAGCAGTGACAATGAAAAATTAAATATTTACTATATTGTGACCAAGAATGAAATATTTCTGGTGCTGGGTCTTACTGCTTGAAATAAAAAAAYAGATTTTGGTACAGTAAAAATATTGTCCTGCCAAAACATTTGTATTGTTTTACTCATTAAATAAATGTAACACTTTAAATTATCTTGTAATGGAGCATAAAAATAAAATAATCCTGCTTCAATCACAAGACTAATTACTATACAAGGAAAAAATTATCTTTTTAAACATTATATTTATTTTATATATTAAAATGTCATTGGAGCCAGCACTTCCTTTGTTCTAATCTGGTCAGAAATGTGTTGATTTGAAAAAAAACATCCTTATCATTAAGAAAAAAATACCAAGAATTCAAATAATAGTAAGATGATGTTACTTGAGTCAGAAAGTCAGAGCAATGCTGGTTTCAAAGTGCATTAAAAACAATTAAGATAGTTTTTATTATAAAAGGAAAAAAAAAGACAAATTCGAAGTGCTGAATCCATGAAAATTTGAATATTCACSTGCTGTGTATTTTAAAATATTTTTTGTAAACTTCATAGGGAAAACCAGGTGGATTCTTAAAGAGGAYCATAGTGTATGTAAACTGGTCACCACCAAAGCAAACCATATCCTTTGAGCCCTCTTACATTTATACCAAGAACAAAGACATGGCACTGCTATAGAAAACTTTGAACTGTTTGTGCTGAGCAGCCTTTAGCRCTCCCCAATAGAGAAAATGCCTSTTGATATATGTGCGCATGCAGGCTYGTAGTGACAGGACAAKGAACAATGGCTTTAATCTGACAGAAAGCAGGTTTAGGTAAGATATCAGGATGAAATTGTTTACTGGAACAGGTTGCCCACAGAGGCTGTGAATGGCCCATTCCCTGGAAGTGTTCAAGGCCAGGTTGGATGTGGCTTGGAGCAGTCTGGGAGAGCGGAAGGTGTCTCTGTCTGTGGCAGGGTGTTGAAAATAGACGAACTATAAATTCCTTCCAACACAACCATTACATGAGTCAAAGATATATCAAATCCAAATGACTTTTACACCTACAGGGTTCCTAGTTTTGAACCAGGACCTGCAGCACAGAAAGGAAGTCTGCTCATCAAAATAACTCTACTATGCCCCAGGCAGGGTTAACAAATGCTGCAGGTGTGCACGGTCTGCATGCTTGAATATTCAGGGTAGTTCCAGCACCTAAAAAATCCTTTTATTTGGATGGTATGTTCATGGCCTCTCCTATAAAACAATGTGTTTGTCAGCAGGAACTTGAGAAAAAAAAAAATCAAGTGTGGCTGGTTCAGCCACTAATTATGAGGAGTCTTATGAGGAGCAGCWAAGGGAAGCGGTGATGTTCAGCCTGGAGTGAAGGCAGCTCAGGAGACACCTTATTACAACTACCTGAAAGGAGRATGTAAATAGGCAGGGGTTGGTCTTCTCTCACAAGYARAAAGTAATGGSACAAGAGGAAATGGCCTCAAGGTGCACCARKGGAGGCTTACATTGGATATTAGGAAAATGTCTTCACTGAACACATTGTTAAGCATTGGAACAAACTGTCCAGAGAAGTGGTGGGGTTACTGCTTCTGAGGGAATTTAAAAGATGTGTAGATGTGGCACTTAGGGACATGGCTKAGTGGTGGGCTTGGCAGGGCTGCACTGTATTCCATAATCTTAGAGGTGTTTTCCAAYCCAAATGTTTCTGGGRTTCTTTTGCTTGTCAKTGAGGTTATATATCCAAGAGCTATAAATATTCACCTTGTTCTCCTCCAGCCTTTATCCAAGCAGGCTATGCTTGAACTGTGTGCCCAAAATGAAATTCAAGACTCCAGATAAGCAAAGTAAGAAAATCACTTCATGTGAGAATGCTGTTTTGGATTCAAGTACAATGCTGGACTTCTTYTGCAGCCTCAAAGCTATTAGATTTCTCTCCAGTTTGAGAGTCACTACTATATCTCAACCTGAGACTGCAGTACTTGATTAATAATTTCACATCCTCTGTTCCTGCTGTTGTTATTCTTCTCAAAGTATAAAACTTGGCTATTAAATTGCATCCTTGTTTCCCAAAATATTTCTTCTATTTTTAAAAGTCATTTAGACTGTCTCAAAACATACTTTCAGTCCCTCTAAACTGGATAACGTCTAAAAATCTAATAGACTCACTCTTTGTTCCATCATCCAAGTAATTAATGAAAATATGGAATAGTATTCTACCCAAACCAGAACTGTGAGGAATGTAAAATTGGATAWGTTTTCCATTTTTCCAGCACACTGATTATTATTCATACAATGCTGCCATCTGACCCATCTGACTGACCCTGTGTTAGCTACCTCTAGTCAACACCACCCTAACATGCTTTAAGTGACAAGACGTGGCAAGATCTCTGACATCMTCTGCCTCTGTTTCAAGCAGACTGAAAAAATTATTTATGACTGGGACAGACAGTGCTCTTCAAGCAGGTGTTTTCCTGCTATACTGAGGAAGATACAGAAGCCTCGTGAGCTCTGGCTTGATACGGAATATAAAYCAYAAGGCTTCTGTGTATCTTGGGCTGTGACACAGAAAATGCACTGGTGTTAGTAAAGGGTTAAAGAAACAAGAGGCTTGTCACACAGGGTTTCCAAATCACTTTAACAAAGCYATCTGACTCATAAAATAGGAATTGCMAAGCATATCACAAGTCTTGTGCCCTCATAAAGGCTCATCAGCCATGGGCAGCTTGGATTTTTTGAACRCACTGCAAACTGGAGGAATTTGTTCCTCTACACAGAAACCTAAAATTGGCAACTGCCATGAGATCAGGCAGATGTCTTTCAATGACWTAGTTAAGACCTAAGATGGCTTATTCATCTCATAAGGAATTTTTCTATTATTTTTAGTAACAYGAGAAAAACTCAGTACCACATGGATAAGCAAGTTCAAGGGGGAAAAAAACCCTCTGTATTCATGTGAAGATCAATGAATGGTACTCCAGTAAAAAATGCTGTTTTCATGAAATTTGGCTTTTGCACTTATGTGTTTACATAAATGACACAGTGGTAACAATTTTTTTCTTATTCATTGTCAAATATTTTTTTAAAATAATTAAGTTTTCAAAAACAAGTTAAAAAATCAAAAAGAATGAATGGACAATTTAAGAGTTTGTTGTAATTTTGTGTAGAGAAATCTTTTGTCATGCTGTTTGTACCATATTTAGATCAGCTGGAGTATGTAAAACTTCTGTTAAGAGTTCCAGGTTACAAAAGGAACAAAAGMAATTCAGGTCACCCATCCTGCAGAGCACATGTCTGACCGCCCAAATAAAAGCATAAATGACACAAATAAAAGCSTAAGTGACAGTTGCTGAGGAACGTCAAAACAATGATGTGAACCTTTCCTGCAGTAAAAATACCACTAGACAGACAGGCATACTTCTGATTATAAAGCTGAAGGACAGTAGTAGTAGATACTTCAGGTTCTTTTAATAGGGCTTTAGAAATGTCATTGCCCAACAGTGAACACAATTCCCTTGGTGTAAAAAAAGAGACAAAAAATAAATAGGTTTGCCCTTAAAGACTAAAAGAACCATTTTTTCAACTCCTTCCACTTAAATTGGAAATAGAAACAGACACAGGTCTAGCACATTACAGGCACTGTTCTTCTACAGGTACACAGGACTGGGAAAAGAGAGAAAATGTGATTAGATTAACAAAGGAGAGATTAGCAGGGGGTTTTCTCCTGAGTATAATTTYGCRCTGATTACTGTAATGACCAGCCCAGGGACAGGGATTGTGATTTGTAATACAAARCCTGTGCCATAAATAGCTCAGATCTAAGACACCAAGAGAAATTCAGAGTACTTGACAACTTGTCTGTTTGGCAGTCAGAATGAYGCTAAGAATTAGCTGAGGAAATTTATTATCCAGTTACTGGCTTTAGAAGATTTGCATCCAGTAACTTTAAGAGACATGGTCAGGCTCCTCCACCCTGAGTCTCAAGTCTTGGAGCATGAAGGGTCTGGAGCACTGAAAGGAGGCAAATGCTGCAGCAACGTAAACATGGGGTTAGAGGCATGACCTCAACTATAATTTTTAAACAAATAATGTCATAACTGCTCAAAACCAATAAACTACTTCAAAGTGGAAGATGTACAATTTATATAAAAATTTAATTTGCTACTTCTTTTTAAGTTAGAGCTAACACAATTTGCAAATTTAGAATTCTGTGATGCATTTACACCTAGAGTTAGAGCAATTGTCACCAAGAATCCACCATCTACCTAGACTACTCTAAGAGCAAGGCAACTGCTACGTTTCAACATGCCACAGCAAGCTGGATTTTTATCAGGCTGGTCCTTGACTTCACGTATTCCACACTGTGCTGATCTGGGAGAAGATCAAAAGTTGCTGCTGACAAAGTTCACAGAAGACACARGTAACGAGAATGGTAAGTAATGGTGAGGGTATGTTACAGAAAGAAAGGTATGTTACAGAAAGAAAGCAATCACAATAACTACTTGGTAAGTCAGGCTGCAAGCAATTAATTTGAGCTTCAATAAAATTGGCTTTACAATTACACCTTTAGGAAGGAAGAATACCAAACCTGATTAYGGCATAGAGAGATCTATCCACATTRGAAACGTCTTTAAAAYGGGCACACTGAGACAACTGTGATAATCAGCTGAACCTTGGCTCCAGTACAGWTATTTGGCCAAGAAACTAATGAAATCTTGGTTGTGTACATAGGAATTTATCAAAAAGGAAGTCACAAGCAGTGATCCAACTGCCTTTTTAAATACCTRCATGTGGAACAAAAATCTGATACAGCCAGATGCACTCGTGTTCCACAGAGACATGTGCAGAAGCTACAAATGCTTGAAATTAAACYTAGAGAAGGCAAGTCAGTAAGTAGAGCATGTACTATTAACAGCAGAAACCAGTGATCATTAGTACATAACTTTTCTGTGGTGGCCAGAGCAGCTTCCCCAGACAGGCACTGTCGGGGTGCCTGCAGCACCTGAAGTGTTTCCACTTCAGGCTGCTTTAACAATTCCCCCAGGCCACCAGACACCTGAGCCCCGATGGTGCAATCAAAGCCTCACCAGAGAAAACGAGAGGACTCCTTGCATAGCAGATCTAGCAGGGTTTACCAAGGGAAAATCCAARGGTCCAGGTGAGGTGAGGGTGAGGAGAGAAACAGGAGCAACCAGGACCACAACCRCTACTGAAGGGAATCAGGGGCAAAGAACCAGGAGCAGTGGTGGGGCCAGGATCTATAAATGTGGGAGGTAGGCGGGAACAGGATACAAATTATCCAATGGGGAAGGGAGTCAGGGGTGGAGTTAAGGTGGAGTGACATGGGATACACCAATGGGGTAGCAGAGTGAGAGGGCATCTCTCAGGGAAAGCCAATGGAGGAACAGGGAAAACAGAACTTTCTGGAACTGGGAGATGAACAGCAGTYGATTGACAACAGCATATTAGCATTAACAAAGAACYATGGGGAATTGTGCCAGTCTCTCACCTTAACTTCAACAGAGGTATCCTCCCATGGCATTCCAGGTAGGTCATCTCAGTGGCTGTCTTGTACACTTTTCTATCACTGGAGGAATTTAAAAATCATTGGCTACTCCTCTCGTTTCTGCTGTAAGCAAAAGTTAATGAGGAAAAGTTAATGAGGTTTTTGTTTTATGGGGCCTATAGATTATAGCAATTTTTTTCTGTCTTTGCCATGTTCAAGTCTTTAATAGAACTTTATAACTTTAAAGCTGCCRTTATGCTCTAAACCTTCATTATAATACCAGACTTAGAGACYTCTTTGAGACCTCTGTGCCCTGCTGCACAAAAAGGCAATTATTTTTGATGTTCTGTTGATGTAATGCAAACATGACTTTGACTAAAGCATCTGTATTCTTAATGGGAAAAGATRTCTTCCTATTGAAATACTAGAGAGTTCAATTTTGGCCTTTGCTCCTCAACCTACATATGAATATACTAGTGTGACACAAAATATTCCTAATGTGCCTCTTAAATTTACACATAAATGTAAAAGTATGACCCAAAATATACCCTAACCTTTCAGAAAAGGAATGAGTGCCCTACATCTTAGGAGCTTGTTTTCATGGTCCATAATGCCAGCAATCTGCTTTCGGGGGACAAACAACTTGCATCACTCAGTAACTGCCTTTTACTAGTTCTAGTTCAAGCTTCAAGGAAGGTAAAAGAGGTAGTAAAACTTGATTGCATTGTCCCTGAATGCATTGCAAATATAGATTGCTCTCATCAAGAATATCTGTCGCACAAATATTGGCCAGGGTATATAATCTGTTTCATCAAGTTTCCTTTGTTATCATTTGAAACCTGTGGCTTAATATAGAGAGTAGAGGATATTTTAGATTATACCAGCTAGATGATTTTTAGTAAATTGAAAAATTGTAAGACCTTTTAATTGTGAAAGAAAAAGACAGTTACCATACTMGCAGATAAATACTTGTGCAGTGTCCAGAAGCTTCCTGAATATATGTAAATATATGATAATTGGCCAATGCTCATGGTAAAACATTTTCAAGAGTTAGCAAGGCTTTTCTTCATCTGATTAAGCAGTGAATATGCAATAGTAAAAGGTTAACTCAATGTGAGTCTGTCATGTGATGTTCTAATGGCATCATGCTGATTTAAGTGGATAGGCATCATTTAAAGTAGAAACTCATTTTCTCAGTCATCATTTTCTGTAACGTCTCACAACATGAGAGACACATTCAGGGAGTAGAAAGAAATGTAAGATGTGACTTGAAGGCAGTTTTCATTTCAGACATAGTGAAATACTGAGAAAAGTCTGATCAGACCCTTTCAATCTCTGTGCYGGCTGGCTGAGTGACCTTGGAATAGTTCAGGATGAAGTGTATGTAACTAAGGGCTATTTGAGCTTGGAATTCATAATTAAATAGTACTTTTATTGCTGAAGAAGCCTCTGCAACTAAATTACATGGCTGCATTCACCCAATGCCTTAAAACCAGGCTAAAAAAACCTGAAAAAATTGCCTGTATTTTTCCAATCTCTCAATATCATTTGATGCTGATAATAGATTGCTCAGGACAATATGAAAGATAATGTCTCAGTATGATCCTTTATCTGCAGYTTGCATAGAAAGTGCCTTATTTATCCCTGCCTGAAAGGGATAATTTCTGTAAAGTAGCTGTTATATACTATATGACTGTAGTTCAAATCAAGGGGCAGATGAGTAAGAGTCACACATTAACCTGCCTTTCATCCCAAGGTTGCTACTGATCCCAGTAACCAAGATTTAGATTTTCCTCCTTATTTTTAATTAGTATTACRCTTATTCTACTTCTTGCTCTACTTTCTGTTTCCTTCTGCATCCCATTTCCCTGTTGCCACTATTCATCCTACTTCTGCTTCTGTTTGCCAGTACAAATATTGAAAATGGTCTGSGACTGTATCTGAGAGCATCAGTAAATCCTTTCAGCTTTCTCTTACCAGAAGACACATTTCCCAGAGCTGTCTCCCCGGAAATGCCAGGCCTGCCTTTGCTAGTGTGTGTGTCCAGCCCCTTTGGAACCTGTTTTTGCAATTTAAATTCTATCCAGACCATTTCTATAGTGAGTTATAGTTGCCTGATATTGGAAAGTCATTGTTCGTATCAGCAGTGCTARCAGGGATGGGCTTAAACATATAACTTTTGCCTTCTGGTATCAGGGTGTTAATAAAAACAAAGCATGATTTACACCTCACACTGAAGCTGGGKATAAGGGAGTTGGAGTGAAGTGTTCTGTTGTTGGCTATGCCATTAAGCTGAGCTCTGTGYATGTGTGCAATGCAGTACTGCAGTTTTAATGAGAAACTCCCTGAAAGTTATTACCGAGAAGYAAAGTATTGCTATGCAATTTTATTGCCAGATCATAGAATTCATCTTTTTCCCTTGGCCTGAGCTATGCACACAAGATTACAAGCCAAAAATAAAAAAATCAGAAACCACAACCAAATATACCTCCACTCTTCTGTTTCCTGCAACATCTTTGAAATAGATTTTCTTATCTTGAAGGTTTGGTGCTTTTGATCTATTTCTACCCTTGTCTGGTTTAGGGGTTCCATGTGCATGGATCTATCCCACCTGTACAGGATCTTTCCCCACAACCCTCCCCCAGAATGGCACATGCTGGCYAGTTGCCAGCTCTGTTAGCTGCTGTGGTCCCTGTAGTGTGTGGCTTGCATTGGCAATTCTGTGGCACRAAGAGAATTTAAGAGCAGAACAGGAGGTAACTGCTGGGGAGGTCGTGGCTGTTGTCCAAATAATTTAGAGTTAACTATTTGTGTTTTGTTCCT